>JAVKPL010001892.1:0-17339 GCA_032173675.1 Gastrolobium villosum | reverse complement strand
GAGAGGGTCACTGGACGGCAATCAAAACCATCCTTAAATACTTAAGAAGAACTAAGGATGCGTTTTTGGTCTATGGTGGGGTTAATGAGTTAACAGTGAAAGGGTTCACTGATGCCAGCTTTCAGAGTGACAAAGATGACTGCAAGTCACAGTTGAGTCAGGATTCGTATTCACCTTAAATGGTGGGGCAGTGTCTTGGAAAAGTTCCAAGCAGGAGACAACAGCAGACTCAACGACAGAGGCTGAATACATAGCTGCTTCAGAAGCAGATAAGGAGGCAGTGTGGATCAAGAAGTTCGTAAATGAACTAAGGGTGGTTCCAAGCGTGGATGAGCCCATACAGTTGCTTTGCGACAACACTGGAGCCATTGCGCAGTCAAAGGAACCTAGGTCTCATCAAAGATCTAAACACGTGCTCCGCAGATATCATTTGATTAGAGAAATCATTGATAGGAATGATGTAAAAATGGATTATGTTCCCACAGACGATAACCTGGCCGATTCTCTGACAAAGGCTGTTTCTCAGAGAAAACATGATAGTCATTATGAGGCTTTGGGCATACGACTTAGGTCTGATTGGCTCTAGGCCAAGTGGGAGCTTGTTAGCATATGGGTGTCCTAGAGACAATCTTTTGATTAAATAAAGGACACTAGATGTAGAACTTTGTTTGTCGCAAATAAATGAAAGCACTATTTATTCAGTTTCATATTTTGTCTCGATATTACTGTTAATATTATATGAACGAACTGGATAAACCCCTTGGAATAGAACAGGTATCTCTTGAGTATCTGTGATGAGATCACGATCATGAGGATTCAAGGATATTGCATGTCTATTCCTAATTATATGTTCCTAGTCTAGAGAAACTGAGTTTGGGGATCAGTGATCTCGAGTAAAGACTAGTACGACTTATCTACTTGTATATGGATACAAGGTAAAGACCTCATGAGCTGCAGATATGGAGATATCTTAGCTAAAGTCGTGGGTGGACCTATAAGAGTATAGCTCGCACTGAACAGACCCAAAAAGAGACTCTATGAGGAAATCTCACAGATAGTGTCATTAGAGTAATCTCTTTATGTTTGGGTATGTCTTTCCTTAGACCAGAAGTTATTACCTAGACTGTGTTCTTGAAGGCATGTTTTGATTGTATACCTCGTCTGCCTGAAACATGGAGACTCATAGGTATACTGTTGGGCGTGTCCTTAAAGGGCACAGGGCTAGGGTAATAAGCTAAAGGAATTCATCAAATCTCTGTGAGAGATTAGGTTATCTGTAAACCGGAGAAATCGGGATGACATTTACAGGGACTCGGGAATCTATGCATAGTAAAAGAGATCATGAGATGATCTGCCTTTAGAGTCAGTAAATTGAAGATTCCCTATTTCGAATAAAGCTTACCCTAAACCGCAGGGGTTGATACATTTCCTTACCCTAGGTTAATGGGAAGATAACCGAGACGAAGGGAAATACATACGGTAACCAAATATGTGCAATAGGTTGATCAAGTCATTAATCTGACTAGTTCTGGGGCAACAAAGCATTGCTAGTGCTCTGTGTTGTCATTAATTGGGTTGTGGGCTTGTTGGGCCCAAGCCCAGTTATGTCAGAAGCTAAGTTGGACCTAATGGGTCACACACTAACACCTTGTAGTCATGATGGACTAGCTTTAAAGGTATTGGGCCTAATAATGTTATTAGCCCAAGAAGCTGTTTGGAAGCCCACCTAAATGGGTGGGTGGTGCATGGAGTTTAGTAATGGGCTTGGATAGTCCAAGCCATTACTAATTAATTTAATTAGTTAAATTAATAATCAAATATTTGAATTTCGAATCTTGAATTTGAAATTTGAATTTTGAAATTTGAATTTAGAATTTGAATTTCGAAATTCGAATTTTGAATTTGAAATTTGAATTTTGAAATTTGAAATTTGGATTTGAATTCTGAAATTCGAATTTTGAATTTGAAATTTGAAATTTTGAATTTTGAATTTTGAATTTGAATGTTTGAACGTTTGAATTCAAGTGTTTGAATTCGATTTTGAATTGGTTTTGAAAAGTTGTTTTATAACAAAAGGATAAGACAGGATCTTATTGGAGCATATTCCTTGGATCAAGAAGCATCTTTGGAGGCACTCCCTTGGCTGTTTGGTGCGCAACTTTTAGGTGATAAGACTGTTATCTTATCACTTAAAACAAACCTCCATTCAGATTTGGTGGTTGAGGGAATCAGTGGGTGAGTTGATTCAAATTTTGAATGCAACTACTCAATGTATTTGGACCCCTTCTAGGGCTGAATTATGCGCATGAGAAGTATATACTATATGATAGTTTATGAATTTAAGTTTAAATTATTTTGAACTTAATTTCATGTGGATAAGATTGGAGGTTGTTGGGAAAGTTAGTTTTGCAACAGCTCCACCTTATCTCACTGTTCTATGCGCAACTTTCAAAGAAATTTGAAAGTTTGTTTTGATTTTAAATGATTGAATTCCCTCCTCCTCTCCAAAGGGTGCGCATAAATATGACATGTTCCTCACCTTAGGTTTGAGTGAAAACCTAGCCAACTCTCCTCCATCTATGCACCATTCTGTAGGGTAGCTCACTACACCTTTCCAAACAGAATACCTAGCCTCCACCTTCACCACTTGTGCGCATAGCAAGCCTCACTGTGGTGTTCATATGGTGGCTTTCAAGAAAGGGTTCTTGCATCATTGACGAACGGTGGTGTGGATCACCATTAGAGGGTTTGAACCCTTCAAGCCTGACATCTGATCTCCCTGACTGATCAGGCCAAAAACAAGGTAACATCATGCTGTCTTAAAGCATGAACCTATGTGTGCATGTATGTTCCGCAGTAAAATTTTTTGTTTTACACCTTACATGCATCGGCCTTCAAAGGCCAGTTTACTTTCAGTCATCTGTAAAGGTAATGAAATAAGAATATCCACCTCTAGCCTCAATAGACATTGGGCCACATACATCAGTATGAATGAGTTCTAATAACTCACTAGCCCTATGACTCTCAAGCCCTTTGGGCTTTTGTTGAATCATTTTCCCAGCTAGACAAGATTCACACTGTCCATAGGATTCCAAATCCATGGAGTCCAGGTATCCATCTCTATGCATCCTAGACAATCTTGTTTCATTTATGTGCCATAGTCTACAGTGCCAAAGATAAGATTGATTATCCGTCCTAGGTCGTTTCACATCTATATTGAGCACTTCATTTCCCATTTCCAACACATACAATCCATTTATTAAAGAAGCAGTACCGTAAACCATATCATTCAAAATGATAGAAAAAGTACCATCCCTAATACTGAAAGTATATCCATCTTGTTCTAAACAAGAAATTGAAATAATGCTTCTAGAAATTTGCGGAACATAAAGACAATTATTCAAATGCAATAAAAGGCCCGTAGGCAAAATAAGGTCAGCATCTCCAACTGAATGAGCAGCAACTCTTGCTCCAGTACCAACGCGGAGATCTACCTCGTTTCTATCCAATCTCCTTGGGCTCCTAAGTACCTGCAACATATTGCAGATATGAGAACCACATCCGGTATCCAATACCCATGAGGATGGATTAGCATAAGAATAATTTATCTCAATCATGAAAATACCTGAGGCAGAAGCATCACCATGCTTCTTGTCCTTCACATTGTTCAGGTAGTCTGGACAATTCCTCTTTCAGTGGCCTTTCTTGCCACAATGGAAGCACTCAGCATCACCCTTGTCCTTAGGTGCCTTCTTACCCTTCTTCTTGCCCTTCTTCTTCTTGGATTTTCCTTTGGGCTTAAGGGGGTCACATTTTGCAGGCTCCTTACCCTTTCCCTTGGCCTTGCTAGGCTCACCAATCAAAAGAGCCTGTGTCCTATCCTTCTTGATAGACACTTCAGCTGTTGTTAACATGCTTAACAACTCAGGCAAGCTCACTTGCATCCCATGCATATTGTAATTCATGATGAATTGACTGAAGGAAGGTGGAAGTGAGGTGAGGACTAAGTCATTACTTAGCTCGGCATGATGAAGCCTAGGTTTCCTAGCTTCTCAATCAGCCCGATCATCTTGAGAACATGGCTGCCAACAGACATGCTCTCAGTCATCCTACAAGAGAACAGTTCTCTTGAGGCCTCATACCTCTCATGCCTGCCTTTAATATCATACAACTCCTTGAGATGTACGATAATAGAGGGAGCATCCATATGCTCATGCTGCTTTTGCAGTTCAGGCGACATGGATGCCAACATGATGCATACTGCCATCACATTGTCATCCAAGTGCTGTTGATGGGTTACGAAATCAAATTCCGCAAACCCTTCTTCCCCTTCCCGTGGAGCTACGGGTATTACAGCATCTAAAACGTAAGCAATCTTTTCGGCCCTTAGAACTATTCTTAGGTTCCGATACCAGTCCATAAAATTTGAACCGGTCAGTTTATTCGTATCGAGTATTGAACGCAGTGACAGTGGATTAGTCTTACTATAAGCTGAAAAGGATGTAAAGATAGTTTTAGTTAATATACGGTTATGTAGTTAAAAGCAAATTATTAAAGACTTGAAATAATTTGCCCCTCCCACTATTTTATCTAAGTCAATGACCCTTCCTTTTGACTTAGGGTTAATCTACTTTAGATTTTACCTTAGTGGGATTAAGAGTGCGATTATTTATTTTAACCTCCGTCTGAGACCGCAAGATTAATTTAAATAAAGGGTTGATCTTTATCAACAGTATCTCATACCCTCTCTTAACATTAGGTTGACAACTCTTTGTCACTTAGTGGTGCATCTCATGCAACCAACCTAGCACCATTACCCTAAGCACATAAGCCCGGCTGTGCCTGCAACTTATGTCTTAGTTAAGCATTAAACCAGCACCCTAAGTGTCTTACACTTCAAACACTACTCTAGCCCAACGAAATAGTGGGTCCCAACTGAGTTGTGGAGCACCACTATGTAGAAGAGTTTTGAGTAGCATTGGTGGTGGGAGGTAATCATATGCTTAATTATTTATTCCTTTTAAGGGTTCCTTTTATCTTGGGGTTAATTAGGTCCTATCTGTTAGCATATGGGTGTCCTAGAGACAATCTTTTGATTAAATAAAGGACACTAGATGTAGAACTTTGTTTGTCGCAAATAAATGAAAGCACTATTTATTCAGTTTCATATTGTGTCTCGATATTACTGTTAATATTATATGAACGAACTGGATAAACCCCTTGGAATAGAACAGGTATCTCTTGAGTATCTGTGATGAGATCACGATCATGAGGATTCAAGGATATTGCATGTCTATTCCTAATCATATGTTCCTAGTCTAGAGACACTGAGTTTGGGGATCAGTGATCTCGAGTAAAGACTAGTATGACTTATCTACTTGTATATGGATACAAGGTAAAGACCTCATGAGCTGCAGATATGGAGATATCTTAGCTAAAGTCGTGGGTGGATCTATAAGAGTATAGCTCGCACTGAACAGACCCAAAAAGAGACTCTCTGAGGAAATCTCACAGATAGTGTCATTAGAGTAATCTCTTTATGTTTGGGTATGCCTTTCCTTAGACCAGAAGTTATTACCTAGACTGTGTTCTTGAAGGCATGTTTTGATTGTATACCTCGTCTGCCTGAAACATGGAGACTCATAGGTATACTGTTGGGCGTGTCCTTAAAGGGCACAGGGCTAGGGTAATAAGCTGAAGGAATTCGTCAAATCTCTGTGAGAGATTAGGTTATCTGTAAACCGGAGAAATCGGGATGACATTTACAGGGACTCGAGAATCTATGCATAGTAAAAGAGATCATGAGATGATCTGCCTTTAGAGTCAGTAAATTGAAGATTCCCTATTTCGAATAAAGCTTACCCTAAACCACAGGGGTTGATACATTTCCTTACCCTAGGTTAATGGGAAGATGACCGAGACGAAGGGAAATACATACGGTAACCAAATATGTGCAATAGGTTGATCAAGTCATTAATCTGACTAGTTCTGGGGCAACAAAGCATTGCTAGTGCTCTGTGTTGTCATTAATTGGGTTGTGGGCTTGTTGGGCCCAAGCCCAGTTATGTCAGTAGCTAAGTTGGACCTAATGGGTCACACACTAACACCTTGTAGTAATGATGGACTAGCTTTAAAGGTATTGGGCCTAATAATGTTATTAGCCCAAGAAGCTGTTTGGAAACCCACCTAAATGGGTGGGTGGTGCATGGAGTTTAGTAATGGGCTTGGATAGTCCAAGCCATTACTAATTAATTTAATTAGTTAAATTAATAATCAAATATTTGAATTTCGAATTTTGAATTTGAATTTTGAATATTGAAATTTGAATTTAGAATTTGAATTTCAAAATTCGAATTTTGAATTTGAAATTTGAAATTTGAAATTTGAATTTTGAAATTTGAATTTGAATTAGAATTTTGAAATTCTAATTTTGAATTTGAAATTTGAAATTTTGAATTTTGAATTTGAATGTTTGAACGTTTGAATTCAAGTGTTTGAATTCGAATTTGAATTGGTTTTGAAATGTTGTTTCATAACAAAAGGATAAGACAGGATCTTATTGGAGCATATTCCTTGGATGAAGAAGCATCTTTGGAGGCTCTCCCTAGGTTGTTTGGTGCGCAACTTTTAGGTGATAAGAGTGTTATCTTATCACTTAAAACAAACCTCCATTCAGATTTGGTGGTTGAGGGAATCAGTGGGTGAGTTGATTCAAATTTTGAATGCAACTACTCAATGTATTTGGACCCTTTCTAGGGCTGAATTATGCGCATGAGAACCATATACTATATGATAGTTTATGAATTTAAGTTTAAATTAATTTGAATTTAAATTCATGTGGATAAGATTGGAGGTTGTTGGCAAAATTAGTTTTGCAACAGCTCCACCTTATCACACTGTTTCATGCGCAACTTTCAAAGAAATTTGAAAGTTTGTTTTCATTTTGAATGATTGAATTCCCTCCTCCTCTCCAAAGGGTGCTCATAAATATGACATGTTCCTCACCTTAGGTTTAAGTGAAAAACCTAGCCAACTCTCCTCCATCTACGCACCATTCTGTAGGGTAGCTCAGTACACCTTTCCAAACAGGATACCTGGCCTCCACCTTCACCACTTGTGCGCATAGCAAGCCTCATTGTGGTGTTCATCTGGTGGCTTTCAAGAAAGAGTTCTTGCATCATAGACGAACGGTGGTGTGGATCACCATTAGAGGGTTTGAACCCTTCAAGCCTGACATCTGATCTCCCTGACTGATCAGGCCAAAACAAGGTAACATCATGCTGTCTTAAAGCATGAACCTATGTGTGCATGTATGTTCCGCAGTAAAATTTTTGTTTTACACCTTACATGCATCGGCCTTCAAAGGCCAGTTTTACTTTCAAGTGGTATCAGAGCCCGGTTGCTTTACCATCGACGGGTGATGGTACCTTGTTTGTGAAAAGAGTCTTTCACGGTCAAAAATCTTTAAAGGGTTAAAGTTTAAATTCTGCATGTGGATTTTGAATCACAAATCCTTTAAAGTGTTAAAGTTTTTGTTTTTATGAACATGAAAATTTGATTCTGTGTTCATAAAACATTATGCATCATGGTTTAGTTTCTTTTTCTTTATGAAAGTTTTAAAAGGAACACCCTTTTGAAAGGGAAGATTCGGCCATGGAGGGTACTAAGAGTGCCTTGAATGATTACTTATTTTTCTCCATGAATTGTGTCATTTTATATGCATGAAATTTTGAGACAAAATTTATCATATAGTTACCTATATGATTCGGCCATGTGGAGATTTATGGCGACATGCATGGTTTAATTTTGTTTTCTTTGAGAAAGAATTAACAAAATTTGAATTGAAATTGTTTTTAAATTCGGCCAATGAGAAATTTAAGATTATGAATCTTGATGTTATTTTGATGTTTAAATGTTAAATGTCAAAATACATGTGAAAATGTTATGTGATAATATAATGTTTGTGTTTGCAAGTTTTGAACTTTTCAGGTACAAACAGGAAGGGGATGGTCATGGTGCCCGGATTTGAATTTTTTGAATTTTAAATTTATGTGTAATCGCGCATTTTAATTTACAAGTGTATTTGTAATTTAAATTTTGTAATTTTGTTCCTCCAAAATGTTATGGAGTTTCTTTAATTATTTGTAATTAGAGAAATAGGCTAGTGGCGTATAGACGACAAGCGACCGTTGCTTAAAGAAGCAAAAAGGACAAAAGCGCGAGCACCATGGCTATCTCAATATAAACTGTTTATATGCATGTATGATTAGAACGTCTGATATGCATAAATTGGGCAAACCGCGTTTTGTATGGTTATTATGTTTGTCCAATAGCGACTAGTGTATACCGATAGATGTTTGACATAGGTAACGACTAGCATGATAACTTACAATATGCGTTTGATGGGACCTAATTAACCCCAAGATAAAAGGAACCCTTAAAAGGAATAAATAATTAAGCATATGATTACCTCCCACCACCAATGCTACTCAAAACTCTTCTACATAGTGGTGCTCCACTGTTAGCATATGGGTGTCCTAGAGACAATCTTTTGATTAAATAAAGGACACTAGATGTAGAACTTTGTTTGTTGCAAATAAATGTAAGCACTATTTATTCAGTTTCATATTGTGTCTCGATATTACTGTTAATATTATATGAATGAACTGGATAAACCCCTTGGAATAGAACAGGTATCTCTTGAGTATCGGTGATGAGATCACGATCATGAGGATTCAAGGATATTGCATGTCTATTCCTAATTATATGTTCCTAGTCTAGAGACACTGAGTTTGGGGATCAGTGATCTCGAGTAAAGACTAGTACGACTTATCTACTTGTATATGGATACAAGGTAAAGACCTCATGAGCTGCAGATATGGAGATATCTTAGCTAAAGTCGTGGGTGGACCTATAAGAGTATAGCTCGCACTGAACAGACCCAAAAAGAGACTCTATGAGGAAATCTCACAGATAGTGTCATTAGAGTAATCTCTTTATGTTTGGGTGTGTCTTTCCTTGGACCAGAAGTTATTACCTAGACTGTGTTCTTGAAGGCACGTTTTGATTGTATACCTCGTCTGCCTGAAACATGGACTCATAGGTATACTGTTGGGCGTGTCCTTAAAGGGCACAGGGCTAGGGTAATAAACTGAAGGAATTCGTCAAATCTCTGTGAGAGATTAGGTTATCTGTAAACCGGAGAAATCGGGATGACATTTACAGGGACTCGGGAATCTATGCATAGTAAAAGAGATCATGAGATGATCTGCCTTTAGAGTCAGTAAATTGAAGATTCCCTATTTCGAATAAAGCTTACCCTAAACCGCAGGGGTTGATACATTTCCTTACCCTTGGTTAATGGGAAGATAACCGAGACGAAGGGAAATACATACGGTAACCAAATATGTGCAATAGGATGATCAAGTCATTAATCTGACTAGTTCTGGGGCAACAAAGCATTGCTAGTGCTCTGTGTTGTCATTAATTGGGTTGTGGGCTTGTTGGGCCCAAGCCTAGTTATGTCAGTAGCTAAGTTGGACCTAATGGGTCACACACTAACACCTTGTAGTCATGATGAACTAACTTTAAAGGTATTGGGCCTAATATGTTTGTAGTCAAGATCACTAGCGTCACACATCAACTCAAACGACATACTCCAATAAGGAGATATCAAGACAGGAGCAGTAGTGAGCTTTTCCTTTAGCAAATTAAATGCTTTAAGGCAAGCATCATTGAAAACAAACTCATTGTCTTTCATTAGAAGTTGACATAGTGGCTGACGTGAATCGGCAAGTGTACCGAATCGCGCAAGTAATAAAATGATAAGTAAAGTTCGTATCCACAGAGAGTGTGTCTAAATCAATTAAACTATTCTTTTTAAGATTAAATATTCCAAGAGGTTTTTGACACGAATGTCAGGATTGTGTGGAAATTTGAGTTGTAAAATAAAACGTGTTTTTGTTCTTTTTGAATAATTGAGAATCCAACAAAACAAGGGTTTGAAAATTTATGAGAAAAACGCTGCAGTTAGAGAACACTTACCGATGATTCCCACCTTTTACTCTGGATTAAGTTAAATATCAATATATATATATCGTGAAATTAGATAATTATCAGATAAAAGTATCAGTAGTTAATTCTCAATCCCTTGAAGAATTAACCTTTTAATCTCATATAGAACCCTAATTCCTTGAGGTGTCCTATATGAGATCAAGCATAAAGATCGATAATTAAAACATCTACAATATGAATCATGTCTATCCCTAGATCATGTTTATACCGTCGTTCTATTCCCCTTCTGGATTAAAGACCGCAGATTCCTCTTGTTGGCCCTAATCCTCAGGGAATAGAACGACGGTATAAACATGATCTAGGGATAGACATTATTCATATTGTAGATGTTTTAATTATCGATCTTTATGCTTGATCTCATATAGGACACCTCAAGGAATTAGGGTTCTATATGAGATTAAAAGGTTAATTCTTCAAGGGATTGAGAATTAACTACTGATACTTTTATCTGATAATTATCTAATTTCACGATATATATATATTGATATTTAACTTAATCCAGAGTAAAAGGTGGGAATCATCGGTAAGTGTTCTCTAACTGCAGCGTTTTTCTCATAAATTTTCAAACCCTTGTTTTGTTGGATTCTCAATTATTCAAAAAGAACAAAAACACGTTTTATTTTACAACTCAAATTTCCACACAATCCTGACATTCGTGTCAAAAACCTCTTGGAATATTTAATCTTAAAAAGAATAGTTTAATTGATTTAGACACACTCTCTGTGGATACGAACTTTACTTATCATTTTATTACTTGCGCGATTCGGTACACTTGCCGATTCACGTCAGCCACTATGTCAACTTCTAATGAAAGACAATGAGTTTGTTTTCAATGATGCTTGCCTTAAAGCATTTAATTTGCTAAAGGAAAAGCTCACTACTGCTCCTGTCTTGATATCTCCTGATTGGAGTATGTCGTTTGAGTTGATGTGTGACGCTAGTGATCTTGCTATTGGTGCTATTCTTGGGCAGAGAAGAAACAAACTGTTGCATGTTATTTACTATGCTAGCAAAGTTCTGAATGAAGCACAAGTGAATTATGCAACAACAGAGAAGGAGATGCTTGTTGTGGTCTATGCACTTGATAAATTTAAACCATATCTCCTCGGTGCCAAGACAATCATCTTCACTGATCACGCAGCTATAAAATATTTGATCTCTAAACAAGATGCCAAACCACGACTGCTAAGGTGGATGTTGTTGTTCCAAGAATTTGATTTGGAAATAAAAGACAAGTCGGGGATGGAGAATAAAGTTGCTGATCACTTGTCAAGAATTCGAGAGAAGAACCTGCAAGATGATCTTGCTATAGAGATCAACGATTCTTTTCCGGATGAACAAGTTCTTACAATCTCTTTGAATTTGTCTGAAAAGCCAATTTTTGCATTGCATGTGGAACCTTGGTTTGCTAATTTTGTCAATTTTAAAGTAATCAAGAAAATACCTCCTAATTTCACAAAGCAACAAGTGAAAAAGTTCTTATATGATGCAAGGAGGTATGTATGGGATGATCCATTTCTGTATTTCCAATGTGTTGATGGAATCTTGAGAAGATGTGTATCAGAGTTGGAAATCAAGGGAATTTTATGGCATTGTCACAATTCTGATTATGGTGGCCATTTTGGTGGGAATAGAACTGCCCAAAAGGTGTTGCAAAGTGGCTACTATTGGCCTACACTTTTCAAAGATGCCAGAGAATACATTGAAAAGTGTGAAAGATGCTAGAAAACAGGTAACATTTCCCATAAAGATGAGATGCCTCTAAACACTATTATGGAGGTATAATTATTCGATTTATGGGGGATTGACTTCATGGGACCATTCCCATCTTCCTATTCCAACCAATATATTTTGGTAGCTGTTGATTACGTTTCTAAGTGGGTTGAGGCAACAGCTCTTCCTACTAATGATGCCAAGGTGGTTGTGAATTTCCTACGGAAGAATATTTTTACCAAGTTTGGAGTGCCGAGAGCAATCATAAGTGATGGAGGCTCTCATTTTTGCAACAAGCAGTTTGAGAATCTGTTAGCCAAGTATGGTGTCAGACATAAGGTTGCTACACCTTATCATCCGCAGACTAGTGGCCAAGTGGAAGTTTCCAACAGGGAACTGAAGCGAATCCTTGAAAAGACTGTTAGTATTTCTCGGAAGGATTGGTCAAAGAGACTAGATGATGCACTGTGGGCCTATCGAACTGCATACAAAACTCCGATAGGAATGTCTCCCTATCAGCTTGTGTATGGGAAAGCTTGTCATTTACCTGTGGAGCTTGAACATAGAGCCTTTTGGGCTATTAAATTCTTGAACTTTGATGTCACAGTAGCTCTTGAGAATAGAAAATTTCAACTGTTAGAGCTTGATGAGTTCAGGAATTCTGCTTTTTAAAGCGCCAGAATATACAAAGAAAAGGCCAAGAAGTACCATGATAGCAAGATTGTCCACAAGGAGTTTGAGCCTGACCAACAGGTTTTGTTGTACAACTCCCGACTGAAACTTTTTCCAGGGAAGTTGAAATCCAGGTGGACAGGTCCTTTTGTGGTTAAACAGGCCTTTCCATATGGCACTGTTGAAATATCTCCCATGGAGGAAGATAGACCCTTCAAGGTCAATGGCTCTAGGTTGAAGTTCATTCATGGAGGACCGGTGGTAAAACAGATTGTGGCCCTGCGCCTTAAATCCATTGCAACTTAATGAGGTAACCGTCAGGCTCGGGACGTTAAACAGGCGCTAGTTGGGAGGCAACCCAGCATTTCTATCTTTTATATTTTATTTTTATTTTGTTTTTCACTACTTATTTTTAGGTACCCAAAAAATTAAAAAGTTGGAGAGAAAAGAGAGAAGTCAGTGAGTCTACGCTTGAAGCGTAGAACTCTACGCTTCAAGCGTAGAGTAGATTAAAAGGACAGTGGGTCTACGCTCCAAGCGTAGAACCCTACGCTTCCCGCGTAGAAAAGGTGAGTAAACAGAGGCTGAGCTCTCGAAGCGTAGAAACCTACGCTATCAGCGCAGGAATTCAGAAGGTCAGTAGGCCTACGCTTCAAGCGTAGAACCCTACGCTTGAAGCGTGGGTTTGGAATTCGGAAAGTCAGAGGCAGTGGGTCTACGCTTCAAGCGTAGGACCCTACGCTTGAAGCGTAGACTGGGAATTTGGAAAGGCTGGGGCAGTAAGTCTACGCTTGAAGCGTAGAACTCTACGCTTCAAGCGTAGAACGAGTTTAAGTTACAAAACCCTATTTCTTTCCTCCCAGCGCCGCGAACCCCCATCTTCTCTTCTCTCCTTTTTTCCCCCTCTCTACCTACAACCGCCACCACCAACCTTCAACCACCATACACAGCCGCACACAGCCACCGCGCACCACCATCTTCCCTCTCTACCTACAACCGCCACCACCAACCTGAAAGTAAACTGGCCTTTGAAGGCCGATGCATGTAAGGTGTAAAACAAAAATTTTACTGCGGAACATACATGCACACATAGGTTCATGCTTTAAGACAGCATGATGTTACCTTGTTTTTGGCCTGATCAGTCAGGGAGATTAGATGTCAGGCTTGAAGGGTTCAAACCCTCTAATGGTGATCCACACCACCGTTCGTCAATGATGCAAGAACCCTTTCTTGAAAGCCACCAGATGAACACCACAGTGAGGCTTGCTATGCGCATAAGTGGTGAAGGTGGAGGCTAGGTATTCTGTTTGGAAAGGTGTAGTGAGCTACCCTACAGAATGGTGCATAGATGGAGGAGAGTTGGTTAGGTTTTCACAAAACCCTAAGGTGAGGAACAATTCATGCGCACACTTGGAGAGGAGGAGGGATTTAAATCATTCAAAATGAAAACAAAATTTCAAAATCATTTGAAATTTGCGCATGGATTAGGGAGGATAAGGTGGAGCTGTTGCAAAACAAATTTTGCCAACAACCTCCAATCTTATCCACATGAAATTAAGTTCAAAATAATTTAAACTTAAATTCATAAACTATCATATAGTATATACTTTTCATGCGCATAATTCAGCCCTAGAAAGGGTCCAAATATATTGAGTAGTTGCATTCAAAATTTGAATCAACTCACCCACTGATTCCCTCAACCACCAAATCTGAATGGAGGTTTTGTTTTAAGTGATAATATGACATTCTTATCACTTAAACTTGCGCACCAAACAGCCAAGGAAGTGCTTCCAAAGATGCTTCTTGATCCAAGGAATATGCTCCAATAAGATCTTGTCTTATCCTTTTGTTATGAAACAACTTTTCAAAACCAATTCAAATTCGAATTCAAACATTCAAATTCAAAATTCAAAATTCAAAATTCAAAATTTCAAATTTCAAATTCAAAATTCGAATTTCAAAATTCAAATCCAAATTCAAATTTCAAAATTCAAATTTCAAATTCAAAATTCGAATTTCGAAATTCAAATTCTAAATTCAAATTTCAAAATTCAAATTTCAAATTCAAATATTTGATTATTAATTTAACTAATTAAATTAATTAGTAATGGCTTGGACTATCCAAGCCCATTACTAAACTCCATGCACCACCCACCCATTTAGGTGGGCTTCCAAACAGCTTCTTGGGCGAACAACCATTATTAGGCCCAATACCTTTAAAGCTAGTCCATCATGACTACAAGGTGTTAGTGTGTGACCCATTAGGTCCAACTTAGCTTCTGACATAACTGGGCTTGGGCCCAACAAGCCCACAACCCAATTAATGACAACACAGAGCACTAGCAATGCTTTGTTGCCCCAGAACTAGTCAGATTAATGACTTGATCAACCTATTGCACATATTTGGTTAGCGTATGTATTTCGCTTCGTCTCGGTTATCTTCCCATTAACCTAGGGTAAGGAAATGTATAAACCCCTGCGGTTTAGGGTAAGCTTTATTCGAAATAGGGAATCTTCAATTTACTGACTCTAAAGGCAGATCATCTCATGATCTCTTTTACTATGCATAGATTCCCGAGTCCCTGTAAATGTCATCCCGATTTCTCCGGTTTACAGATAACCTAATCTCTCACAGAGATTTGACGAATTCCTTCAGCTTATTACCCTAGCCCTGTGCCCTTTAAGGACACGCCCAACAGTATACCTATGAGTCTCCATGTTTCAGGCAGACGAGGCATACAATCAAAACATGCCTTCAGGAACACAGTCTAGGTAATAACTTCTGGTCTAAGGAAAGACATACCCAAACATAAAGAGATTACTCTAATGACACTATCTGTGAGATTTCCTCATAGAGTCTCTTTTTGGGTCTGTTCAGTGCGAGCTATACTCTTATAGGTCCACCCACGACTTTAGCTAAGATATCTCCATATCTGCAGCTCATGAGGTCTTTACCTTGTATCCATATACAAGTAGATAAGTCGTACTAGTCTTTACTCGAGATCACTGATCCCCAAACTCAGTGTCTCTAGACTAGGAACATATAATTAGGAATAGACATGCAATATCCTTGAATCCTCATGATCGTGATCTCATCACAGATACTCAAGAGATACCTGTTCTATTCCAAGGAGTTTATTCAGTTCGTTCATATAATATTAACAGTAATATCGAGACACAATATGAAACTGAATAAATAGTGCTTTCATTTATTTGCGACAAACAAAGTTCTACATCTAGTGTCCTTTATTTAATCAAAAGATTGTCTCTAGGACACCCATATGCTAACAAGCTCCCACTTGGCCTAGAGCCAATCAGACCTAAGTCGTATGCCCAAAGCCTCATAATGACTATCATGTTTTCTCTGAGAAACAGCCTTTGTCAGAGAATCGTCCAGGTTATCGTCTGTGGGAACATAATCCATTTTTACATCATTCCTATCAATGATTTCTCTAATCAAATGATATCTGCGGAGCACGTGTTTAGATCTTTGATGAGACCTAGGTTCCTTTGACTGCGCAATGGCTCCTGTGTTGTCGCAAAGCAACTGTATGGGCTCATCCACGCTTGGAACCACCCTTAGTTCATTTACGAACTTCTTGATCCACACTGCCTCCTTAGCTGCTTCTGAAGCAGCTATGTATTCAGCCTCTGTCGTTGAATCTGCTGTTGTCTCCTGCTTGGAACTTTTCCAAGACACTGCCCCACCATTTAAGGTGAATACGAATCCTGACTGTGACTTGCAGTCATCTTTGTCACTCTGAAAGCTGGCATCAGTGAACCCTTTCACTGTTAACTCATTAACCCCACCATAGACCAGAAACGCATCCTTAGTTCTTCTTAAGTATTTAAGGATGGTTTTGACTGCCGTCCAGTGACCCTCTCCAGGGTCTGACTGGTATCTGCTCGTAATGCTTAAAGCATATGAGACATCTGGTCTCGTACATATCATGGCATACATGATGGATCCAATAGCCGAAGCGTATGGGATTCCACTTATGCGATCCTTCTCAGGCTGTGACTTAGGACACATAGCCCTTGATAGGTGTACCCCATGACTGACAGGAAGAAAACCCCTTTTCGACCCTTCCATGCTAAACCTCTTTAGCATCTTGTCAACGTACGTGGATTGAGATAAACCCAGCAGCCTCTTGGATCTATCTCTATAGATCTTTATACCAAGTATAAAGGCTGCCTCTCCCAAATCCTTCATGGTAAAGTTTTCTGAAAGCTACTCTTTCGTTATTTTTAATGTGGGGATGTCATTTCCTATTAGCAATATGTCATCTACATAAAGCACTAGGAAGACGACATTACTCCCACTAACCTTTCTGTAAACACAAGGTTCATCCTCGTTCTTGATAAAACCGTTACTCTTAACGACTTCATCAAAACGTATATTCCAACTCCTTGATGCTTGCTTTAGCCCATATATTGACCTTTGTAGCTTGCATACCATATGCTCCTGATCTTTGTTTTCAAAGCCTTCAGGTTGTGTCATGTACACTTCCTCCTTCAAGAACCCATTCAAGAAGGCGGTCTTGACATCCATTTGCCAGATTTCATAGTCGTGGTATGCTGCTATTGCAAGCATGATCCTAATAGATTTGATCATGGCAACTGGTGAAAAATTTGACGATACCCTTTCGCCACCAACCTAGCTTTGTAGGTCTGAACGTTGCCATCTGCATCAGTCTTTCTTTTAAAGACCCATTTATTATCGATAGGAACTATTCCTTGCGGTTTAGGAACCAAGGTCCATACCTTGTTCTGATACATCGAATCCATTTCAGATTCCATGGCTTCAAGCCATCTTGAGGAGTCAACATCTTTGACCGCCTCCTCGTAGTTACTTGGTTCATCATCCGCAACAGTTTGCT
>JAVKPL010001891.1:0-177282 GCA_032173675.1 Gastrolobium villosum | reverse complement strand
CTCATATTGCTATTTTTGTTGGGTAGTATAAGTTTAATGGTATAATTAATATTTTTAATTAGGTTATATAATTTTGTTATTTAATTTATTTATTATACAGAACCTTAAATATATACATGAGGTGTATAAAATCATTAGTTGAATTTAAATTCAAAAATGTATTTATACAATATTACAATGAGGAATGCTTTTCTACAATAAAAGGTCATATAACGATAAGTCACAAACGCAGCGTTCATAAAGTTTCATTTGTTGTGAAAACTCACGAGTAATTATGGTGAATTTCCAAACACACGTAATAAAATATATTAATATGCATACGGAAATTGTTATCAGAGAAATATTAGCCAAAAAAATTGGATTAAATAATTCAAAATATTTCATCCTATATAAGATGTTCAACAAAATATGAAATGCATACTTCAAAATTAAATCGTCCAAGATAAAAAAACCAAACAGACAAATAAATTAAAAGACAAAACATAACAATGATAATAACACCAGCAAATTCTAAAGCCAAATACAAAAGACTTGTTCGAAAATAATCTGTCCAAAAATGAAATTTGCCCCTTTCGAAAAATGACATCATTAAGGGGTCAGATCCCCGAAATTATCAAGTTTGTGAAGGACTAAGTAATGATGGATACCACATAAATGAGGTTCTGCGTGTGATGAATGAAAAATTGTAAAGATGCACGCCTAAGAAGGCTAGTCGAGAGTGGAAAGATGAGATTCTCCGGTTACACCCTGTGTTACGGGATCGTTAAGATGTTAATTTTGCGGACAAAATTCTAAAAGGTGGGGTGAATATAACACCTCGTAATTTTAAATTAAGTATTAAAATGTTAAATGAGTGATTAAGTGAAGAATTAGTGAAAATCCTAAAGATTAGGCCAAAATACAAAGAAAAGGCAAAACGGTAATTAGCCAATACAGAACGAAAAATTGAGTATAAGGTCTCAGATGGTAAAAATAACCATGGAAATGGATTCAGAACGAAAAATTGAGTGGATAGGCAAGTTTCAGGAAAATCAGTGAATAGTGTTTTTCGCGGGTAAAAATACAGCGATACGATTGCACCGTAAAACGTGCCAGTTGAGTTTTGAGCTCTAGGTTTCAAATATGGATTATAAATGGTTTATAGAGTTAGGAAATATGATTTTTTGATAAAATTTGATGGAATTAAGTCAGTTTGGGGAAGCGTGCCAATAGCGCGCGCAATAGCTTAAAACAGTGTTTTCTCCGAACGACAGGAAAACTTCGGATTCATCTGATAAAGTATAATAAGGGACAATGGTCAATGTTAAAAATTAGATTTTCTAAATAAGTTTTGAATTTACGGACGTTTAGTGAAATCGGAGGGAAATTCGGATGAGTTTTAAATCGCGTGGGACCCACCCCACTTAAAAGTCACTTAAGCCACCTCACTTCCTCACTATTCATCATCTTCTCTCTCCCTCCTTCCTTGCAAACCCGCAGCCCTTCCCTTCCATGAACCATTTCCACTTCAAATTTTCATTTCATCATAACTTATTCATTTTAGCACCAAATCAAGTGATTCTTGTCTTGAAACATGATGGAAAACACCTTCCAAGCACATTGGTACCACTCTTGAGCCTTGAAATCGTGTGAGTGAGGAGATCTTGGCCATTTTCAGTTGCATTTTTGGGAGGAAATTTTGTGTTCTTGGAGCTTCCAAGTGCTCCAATGGTAGAGTATGCTTAGGAGGAGTCTTGTACCTACCATTTGGATGAGTGTTCTTGCATTTTAATTGGTTGAATGTGTTGATAAGGATTTGTGGCCTAAACTTTGCATGTATGATGTGTGATGTTAGAGAGCTCAATTGGAAAATGTGTATTAGAGGATAATGTCTTAGAATGATGCATTAAAGCTAGAAATGCAATAAGAATTATTGAGGAAAAATGTTGATTTTTAACTTAGTGAAAATTTGAGGTGTTATGACTTTGAGTTTTGAAAATGTGTTGGGAGTGTATTGGTGAGTTGTTGTATGATTGTATGATGATATAATAGGATGATATGGGGTGTGGAGTGGTTAAAATTGATGGAAATTCCTTGGATGTGAATTAGTGAGCAAATCGGCCTTTAGGCAAAAAGAGGTGAAATGATGTTGTGTAAATTGCTTGGATGATGTTTCATGCTTTAAATGGCAATTTGATGGGTTGTGTTGTGATTGTAAAGTGGAAGAACCAATGAAAAATAATAAGTGGTGTCATTTGGCATAAAAGAACCTAGAGGGATATATTTAGCAAAACGATGCGTAAAAGACGTAAAACGGAGAAACGACGATTGAATTAGCCTTTTGGCAACCTATGGAAGTATAATAAAATGAGAAAGAAAATTTAGAAAAATAAATCCCTAATTAGCACTAAGTTGGCTGAACCATCAAGGATGATGGGGAGGATTTTGTGCTTTTCGTGCTTTGATGAAAATTGACGTATACTGATGGCTGTATATGTTTGCATAGGTTGTCGTACGTCGACTTGAACCCTAAACAGTGAATCAGTGGAGTGCCCTTAGTCCTGGACCAAGTGGATTGAGGTAAGTTATTGAACCAATGCATGTTAATTGTAAATTTGCATGTATTGTGTGAGTTGTAAGTGATTGGGAATGTTCTCTGTGTAGGCATTCAGTGGTGTACCAAGTGTGAGAAATAAGCTGCAGCAGAGCTTAGTGGAATAAAATATAAGGTAACCTCTTGGTACTGGGGCTTGTTCCCCTTTTGTGTTCCACCACACCCATTGAGGGTGATGGTAGGAAGTGTGTATGAATAGTGTAGAACAGCATAAGCATGCATATTGCATTTATGAGGGTACTTATGTACCAGATCACTGGCCAGTAGATAGTTAGCCTTCGGGCAAGTTCCGGATTTCCACTGGATAGGTCTCCGAGAGGGAGTTCCAGTTGACCCAGGGTCGTGGTGTGTAATCCGGATAGGAGCACACTAGGAGGTCTTGGGTGTATGTGGATGGGAGGGGTACCTTGGTTTTGGTTCTAGGAACACACCTTGGATGATACCAGTAGGCTTATATGCCGAGGACGTTGTGTGGTATGGTAGCTACCAGCCCGCTTCGTCGTAGTTTGTATTCTTATATTCCCCATTTTCTCTAAATCACTTGCTTGATCCCATTTTAAAGTAATGTTGCTTTACAGTATTTATATGCATCGAAGTGAACCATTGGGTGGAGTTTTCTCCAGAACCTCTGGGTTACTGAGATATATTAGTATATCTCACCCCGTCTCGGGGACTTTATTTCAGGATGTAGCAGTGACACAGGAGTGGCGGGCAAGAGGCCCATAGGATGAGTCATGGAGCATCATCATAGTAGTTTATATTTTTAAGTTCATGTTAAAGTTGTAAATTAAAGTATGAGTTTGTAAGTTTAATTTAAAGTTTGAAGTTGTAAGTTGTAACATGCAAGTTAAATGTGGTAATTATTCAAAGGATGCATGATGTATTATGGTGGTAGGGCTTTAGGCCCATTTTAAGTTTATGATTATGTGTATGATGAAAATATGCATGAAATTGAAGTTGGTGATTGAAACCATTTAAGGATTTAAAGTAAGTTATATTGTAATCAATATGAACTGTGTTGGGTTGTAAGAGCCCCAAGGCATTGCTGGTCCTTGTGTGTGCCACCCAATGATTTATAATGAGTATTAGGTACATTTGAGGTCACATAACTACTAGTGCAAATTGGGGATTTTTGCAAAAATAAAGGAAACTCTGGCGAATTTTCTGTAGAATTGGCAGATTTTAGGTGAACTTTGAGAGAGCATATCTCCCTCCATAGAGGTCCGATAGGGAAGTGTCATACGCCATTTTGAAGCTTGTGATGTCCCCTACCTTGTATCATAATCTTGGAAGTTTTGGAGAGGTAAGCAGCCCTGTGCAGGCCAGGGAAGTTACTGCCCTGTTTTGGCCCTGTACTTGGGGGCTGTTTTTGGTCATTTTGGGAAATTTATTCCCGCTTCATTTCTTAGTCAAATTAAGTGTATGTAAAAAAAGCATCAGGGAAATTAAAGCTTGCAGATTTTGGCCTGGCCACTAGAATTTCACAAGGTCGGAACTTGACTGGTTTGGCTGGAAGCCCTTCATATGTTGCCCCAGAAGTATTGTTGGGCCAATACTCTGAGAAGGTGGATATCTGGAGTGCTGGAGTGCTCCTGCATGCTCTTTTGGTTGGCAGTCTTCCATTCCAAGGAAATTCATTGGAGGAAGTTTTTGAGGCTATTAAGTCCGACGAATTAGATTTTCAAACAGGGATGTGGCAATCAATATCTAAACCTGCCCGAGATCTTATTGGGAGAATGCTGACAAGGGATATTTCTGCGAGGATATCAGCTGATGAAGTACTTAGGCTTACATGGATATTGTTCAACACAGCGACTACATTAACAATGCTACCCATCAAAACAAAATCGAAGCACAAGTTTGTGGCTGCATCTGAACATAGGTTAGGAGTAAACTGGATAGATAATGGCTCACTTAGCGGGGTTTCATCCTCTGAAAGTTGCAATTCAGATGATCAGGATGAATGTGCATTGATTGATGCGCTTGCCACTGCAATCTCACATGTGAGGATATCCGAACCAAAGAGGAGCAGATTATGTGTTCCCACAGGTCCGATATTTCAGCACATGAAGTCTAACAACCTTTGTAAAGCATTTTGACCTCCTGACATGCTGCTGACACTACCTATACCACTACTATCTGGACTGCTTTAGCTGGGTTTTTAGAATTTACTTACTTTCCCCAGCACATCATACAGTGGGCTAAGTGGATCTTAATGAACTATGCCTGTGTTTTCTTTCACATTGCACAACATTTAAACACTTGTTTTGTACATGACATAGCTTTGAATAGAATTTTAATCAGAAATAAATGTGCGCTATAAGTCTCCAATCTTTTTATTTTTTGTATTTTTTTTTCACCTGTTTATCTAATCACCTGACTTAGTCTGGTTCGAATATGATTGGATGCATATAGCTAGTTTTTATATCCATGACTTGATCTCGAAATCGTTGGGTAAAAGGAACAAGTTCTTTATCCCTTAAACAATGATTATTGTTATATGTCTCCAATTCTTTGTATGACTTAACACACACACACACACACACACATATATATATATAGATAGGAGAGAGAGAGAGGTAGAATCCTTTGACACCGGTGTCAAATTTCAAGTTTGACTTTAGATCAAATGTCAAAGGATCCTACCTCATGCTTACACTATAATCCGTTTTCAAACTTTTTTTTACAAATTGTTGCAAATTACACTATGTACTCCCGGAAGTACATAGTGTAATTTGTAACAATTTATAAAAAAAAGTTTGTAAAGGATCCTTTCTCGTATTAATGAGACAAGTATATAATTTGAACAAATTAAATTCCAGCCCACCTATATACACCCAAGAGAGAGAGAAGAATCACGAAATAGATCCTCTCATGTGAAAAAATGATGATGGTCATATTATTTGATTACAACTACTCATTGATGATGAGATAAAAGGAAAAAATATATATAATTTTTTAAAAAGTGTTTGAGATAAAATAATATGATCACATAATCATATGTAAATTTCTAAATGAATGATTGTGATAAAATAAACATCATGACATGATGAATTTTACATGCGAGAGAATTCACTCCCCTAGTTTTGCACAACAGCACTATGTGTCACAAACACTCAACTCACTAGCAAACCTGGTTTTTGGTAATTGGTGTCTGTCTGTCTGTCAGTGTGCTACAAGGATTCGTGTGTCTTTCACAGTGCGCAGCTCAAATTGAAAAGGTTCCACACTTTCACATGAAAAAGTAGTTTTTTTTTTAAGCTTAGAGAGAGGTTGACTATAAAGTAATATTTATAGGGTCTAATAAGAATTGGGATAGGATATTATGACAACCAAAATAATGTTACTACCAATGTTACGATCACATCTTAACCGTTGATTTCCGCCAATCAACGGTTATCATTTATTGCAAATTAATAATTAATTAATAAGTTTGATTTGAAAAATGATAACCGTTGATTGACGGAAATTAACGGTTAAGATGTGGTCGTAACATTAATTGTAACATTATTTGGTTGTTACAATATCTTGCATTAATTTGAAAAATGATAACCGTTGATTGACAGAAATCAACGATTAAGATATGGTCGTAACATTAATAGTAACATTATTTGGTTGTTACAATATCCTACATTAATTTAAAAAATGATAACCATTGATTGGCGAAAATAAACGGTTAAGATGTGGTCGTAACATTAATAGTAACATTATTTGGTTGTCACAATATCCTGTCCCATAAGAATTTGGGAATAATTTGAGAGATCAATCCCATTTATTTATTTAAAATTTATAATCAGTAATTATAGAAACAAGAAAATACAATCTGATGATATTATAAAGTATACAAACCAAATCAGTATGAAGGCGGAGAGGGAAAAAAAAGATGGAAAAAAGAACACAAATAATGCTAATAATGCTAATAATTAGGATTATTAATTAATAAAAATCTAATGATATTTTCAAAGGGTTTTCTCTACCACACTGACATAAAAGTGAGTGAGTCTCGTTATATAGAGAAGAAAGATAAAAGTTAGTGGTACCCATTCATTTTATGTGAGTGTGGTAGAAAAAAAAAATTTGTAGCAAAAGCGAAAATATTTTCCAATACATCCTAATTCAAAATTGCCAAATTTATTATCTATATTCATTTTAATTATTGTTTATTATTTCCAATTTCACCCAAAAAATTTAAATGTGTTAAAGTCCGAGAATTTGCTCCAATAAATTTGAATAACTCGCTTTCATACTTAGTTACTTTTTTTTTGGTATCCTACTTATTTATTATTACTTCTTATATTAGATTCTACCATTTAAAAATAAATAAAAAATGTTTTGTTCCTGTCTATATTTCATTTAATAAAAACAACGTTAAATATTATTTATAGCATATTTTTTAACTGGATAAGTTTTTCATATAATTAAATAACAAAATTCATGCCAAATAATAATTTAAAATTAATAATTATTTTAATTTTTATTTCATTTATAAATATCATAAAAAATAAAGTATAGACTTGTATTTACTAAAATCAAAATAATATTTAGATATCTTATGTAGTTAATTTTTCATAGACCGTATGGTTATTTTATTTTTTATCATCACTTCATGAAACAATCATTTATCAATTATGAAATTTTCATAACTATCATTTATTTTTATCATTTATCAAACACGCAATAGTATAAAAAGTTTTATTTTATATTGTACAGATAGCTATTAATCTATACTATATTATAATTCAGAGTTGTTCTGTGGAACATTTTGTCACATGCCATATAATAATTTCAATTCTTTTGAAAAGTGTAAACTTTTCATCTTAGCAAGCTTTTACTAAAATTTAAATTATATCTATCATGGGTGAAATACTCAAATTAGACTTGATCCATGGTACAACCTAACTAATTTAAATGTTAAATTAATAAAATTAATTTGACTTCTAATTTTTGAATTTGAAATTTGAATTTAAATATAATCATGAAATCAGATTTTATAACAATGGAGAAAATTAAGGAAATTAATTAATTAGTTTGATTTGCTCAAATTAATGAAACCAGTTAATTATATTGATTGGTTAATTTAATTAATGTTTTTTCTTTCCAATTACCCGAAAAATTTAAATGTGTGTTAAAGTACGAGAATTTGAAATGACCAAAATTTTCAGCTCTTGGAACAAAAACTTCCTCGAATATCTCAAAATTTGAATTTGTTGAAAATAAAACAATAGAAGAGAATTTTGATTAATTGTAATTTTTTTTCAAAATCATAGCTAAAGAATCATAATATTGTATGAATAACTCTAGAATTTAAGTAATTATAGACCGTATAATATATCTCTCACCCAACTTTAAATTATATAAGTATTTGAATTCTATGGGCAAAAAGGTAAAGAAAAGAAAACCAATTTGTTATTACTGTCAATAAGTTCGATAATTTTGAATTTGCAAGTACTATTCCATAAGATTCCAAAAAATAATAATTATTTATAGTATTAGTTATTGTTTTACTCAATGAATTTAATGTCAATTAACAAAATTTATTGTTAGATCAATCGTTATAAATATTAAATAAACATAATTTTGTTATCGAAACGGTTATAAAATGATATCAATCGTTATAAATAGAGGTGAAACTGGGCCGGGCTAGCCCACAGGGGCCTACAGCCCGACCCATTAGTGGTCTGGTCTGGCTCGGCCTTTTTACTTGACAGGCTGGGCTTGGGCTGGTGTAAAGGTTTGATTACATAATTGGGCCGGACTGTTATATATGAAGCCTGGCCCACGAGCCTCCAAGGCTGGCCCATTTGTTTAATATACTAAAGTTACTCCTTATTTTATGTAGGAAGAACCAACATCTCAGCACGTGAGATTGCTTATGTGAATCTATTAAAAGGTTTTTTTATTTCTTAATCTTGGTTTTTTTTTTCTATTCTTTATTCTTGTTTTTTTTTCTACATTTACAAATTATTTGCCAACTTATGTAACCTTGGAATTGTATTTGCAGGGGGAGAAAAGATGAAGATAAGTTTTTGGCTACTCTTGTAGTCATTATGATGTGTTGTATTCATGTAGTTATTTTAATTTACATAGTATGGATTGACTTCTTTAGTTATTGTTGTGATTCATGGGTATGTTTGGATGTTAAGATTGTCATTTTATTTTAACAATAGAATTTGAGTATTTTGTGGAGTTGATTCATGGTCTACTTGGAAGTTAAAAATTAACAGGCCAACGGGCCAGGCCATTTGTTTTTTTATAAATGGGACAAGACAGGCTAATAGTTAGACACATACTATGCTATCGGGCCGGGCCAAATTGAAATTTTTTGACATAGGCTTGGGCTGTACGGGGCAAAGCTCGGCCCAGCCCAGCCCACTTTCACCCCTAGTTATAAATATGATGGACCTTCACTCCTTAGTTTAAATTTTTTGATCGGAGATCATTAGGGTTTATGCATCAGATTCTTGGGGATTTCCCATATTCTCTTCTCTATTTATTCCGTTTCGGCAAATATTTCTTCTTAGTTTCCCTTTCCCATTCTTTCTGCAACCCTATCTCTCTCACCATCTGAGAGGCAAACCAAAAGAAACGAACCCAAAAGTGTGTTTTTACTGCAAGATAGGACAGAGTGTGCGATGGGGGTGTGTGTGAGTGATCTTAATAAAAAGATTGAGAGTGCTTATAGTTTTGCAACCGATGTTATGAGGAAGAAAAGGAAAGTAAGTGATAACGATGCATCTGCGGATCTACCTGTTATTTTGCCTTCCAGTCATGGCTCTGCATCGTCGAATTTCAAATCACATTACACACCCGAAGAATGTTCTAGGCTGGAGAAGAAGAAGTGTAAAGAAGATGGTGACAGTACTGAGCGAGCTAGTTCCTTCAAAAGTTGGCTTGCCGGCATTGCTATTGCTACTGCTGCACCTTGTGTGAAATTAGATCAATTGATCACTAACGGAAGAGGTCTCAAGAGAAAGATAGGTTGCATTGATGGTGCTACCCAGACGGGAAGGAAGAAGAAAATCAGAGATGATTATGTTTTTGGTGAAACCATTGGGCAAGGGAAATTTGGATATGTTAGGCTGTGTCAGTCGAGGGTTAGCGGAGCAGAATGTGCTTGTAAGACTCTGAGGAAGGGGGAGGAGACGGTTCATCGAGAGGTTGAGATAATGCAGCACTTGTCTGGACATTCTGGGGTTGTGACACAACAAGCAGTGTATGAAGAAGCTGAATGCTTTCATCTGGTGATGGAATTGTGCTCTGGTGGGGGACTAATTGATCAAATGGTTAAGGATGGAACTCCATATTCAGAACAGAGGGCTGCTAATATACTCAAGGAATTGATGTTAGTCATCAAGTATTGTCATGACATGGGAGTTGTGCACAGAGATATCAAACCTGAAAATATTCTGCTCACAGCATCAGGGAAATTAAAGCTTGCAGATTTTGGCCTGGCCACTAGAATTTCACAAGGTCATAACTTGACTGGTTTGGCTGGAAGCCCTTCATATGTTGCCCCAGAAGTATTGTTGGGCCAATACTCTGAGAAGGTGGATATCTGGAGTGCTGGACTGCTCCTGCATGCTCTTTTGGTTGGCAGTCTTCCATTTCAAGGAAATTCATTGGAGGCAGTTTTTGAGGCTATTAAGTTCGACGAATTAGATTTTCAAACAGGGATGTGGCAAACAATATCTAAACCTGCCCGAGATCTTATTGGGAGAATGCTGACAAGGGATATTTCTGCGAGGATATCAGCTGATGAAGTACTTAGGCATACATGGATATTGTTCAACACAGCGACTACATTAACAATGCTGCCCATCAAAACAAAATTGAAGCACAAGTTTGTGGCTGCATCTGAACATAGGTTAGGAGTAAACTGGATAGATAATGGCTCATTTGTATAAATGCGTACCGGAAAAGTATCCCGAAAAATTATAATGAATGCATGATAATTACTAGAATATTATGTAGGACTTGTAAAACAAGTTTCAAGTCAAAATAACGTAATCTGATGCCAGAACTGATACTGGCTATGGAAAAGCGCGTACCGGAAAGGTGCTCCGAAAAATAAAATAAAAATATGACAAATCTTAGAAAAATGTCTAGGTCTAGAATCCGAAGTTTGGGATCAAGATTTTTTACTTTGCTATTAAGGATAATACTGCGTGGTTAGTGGCTTGTGCCTATAAATAGACCCATTAAGGGCACACAACCCTAGGCAGACCATTTTTGAACGTGAGTTGGTGGCTGAAGGGGGTGGTTACTGTTTCATTCCTTTCCTTCAACCCTTGAGGATCAAGTCTTCACCTTTGGCTTGGTTTCTCCTCCTTCTTCCTTCCTATACACTTGTGAGCATCCTTGTGGGAGTGAGAGGAGTGTTCTTGGGCAGTGTCAACTGCTGTGTGTGTGAGGTTTGAGGGCTGAGTTGGTGACTTGAGTGGCTTGAACCTTTGTCTTGGCATTGGTGGTGCCAAGGAGCCATCTTGTGGTGCAAGAACCCACCTTTGTGTTGTCATTTTCGTACTCCTACTTAGGCTGAGTTTGAAGTGTCTTGGGAGAGCTCCAAGAGCACACCTTGCTCTGTTTTGAGCTTTGGTAAGTTCCCTCACCTTTGATCTTAAGTTTTAATGCTTAAAGTTGATGTCTTGGCATGTAAAAGGTTAAAATGAAGTAACCAACACTTAAGTGAACTTGTATATGCTTAAAAATGGATCCCTTAACGTGTACATGTGTTAAAAGTGGGATCTTTGTACTGGATATTCACGAAATGCAGAAACTGCATTCTGTCGTGAGATATCCGGATATTTGTCGAACAGATATCCGGATATCGATATCCGGATATGGTATCCTGTAACAGCCCGTTGTACACCGGTATTGTTAACATTGATTATGATATTAAGCGCAGTTACAATCACAGTGATTAGATTAATTAAATTACGGGCAAATTTTTCTTTTAACACATTCCTTTTCTTACATAAACACTTTCTCCGTAATCAATTAAAACCACACTATAATTGTAAATGCAATTTGCGGAATCATACATTTTTCTAACATCATAAACCCTTCCTTTTATTCAATTCATTTAAACTCACCATCTTACTCTCACAAGTTACCAAGTTGTGGTCCTTTACGTTGTCTACGCGTGGTTTCAAACCACGTATCATTTGGAGTTCTACCCATCAAGTTAAGCCCCTTTATTTTAGTCTAGAAAAACCTGAATTTTCAAAATTTACACTGTGGTAATCGATTACCAGTGGGTGGTAATCGATTACCACCTGTCAAAAATGAGGCAGTAGCCAATTTTCTCAATCCTCTGTTCTGGTAATCGATTACCAACTTTGGGTAATCGATTACCTCACATGGTAATCGATTACCAAAGGCCAGTAATCGATTACCAGTGTAGACAGTAGCCAATTTTCGTCCCCTGTTGCATGGTAATCGATTACCATGCCTTGGGTAATCGATTACTATGCAGCAAAATGACAGATTACAGCATTTTAAACCCCAAAAAGGGTGTGTAATCCATCCCTAACCCCTTGGTACTCCACACAACACATAATCATGTCCTAATGTAGGCTCTAGGCCCTTCCATCATGCATTTTCCTTAAGTTTAAGCATCAACTACAAGGTTCACAAATGATGGCCATTTACATACAACATGGACCATTTTTACAACATTACTCATCAAGACTTCAAGGCTATGAATGTGGCAATGGACAAGTCCCATGCTCACTCAAAATATACAGTTATCCATGCCATGAATAATGAAACATAAACAAGACTTAGCATATGACCATGAACACTAACAAAAGCATGGAAATGACATCATGCAATATGTTCATGACCTAAGTCTCAAAATACTAATGGTATGCTATGTGCACTCCATAAACTCCTCCAAAAAGCCATGCAATCCCAATGCACCGCATGCCAATCCCAATGTCCACTATACGGGCTTCTTGCCCGAAGCTCCTCCCGGCTCATAGTGACCTGAAATGTGGTCCCCCAAACACGGGGTGAGATATACGGATATATCTCAGTAAACCAATGGAGCTAGAGGCTCTCTCCACTCCATGGCTCACTAAAATGTATAAATATGACATAATATAATATGCAAGTAAACAATATCACCATCCACCTGGAGACACCCAAGAACATCCACTCATGGATTCATGTTCAAGGACTCCATCATATAACTCCCGAGACAGTCCTGGCGCCTCTCCCATGGTTGAGAAGACTCCATGGCAATACCCAACCGGAACTCCTCATGAGCCCTATCCGGCGGACGTCCCCCGCTTGGATCATCCTGATGTCGCTCCCAGAGTCAACACCATGGCATTCCAACTGGCATTCTCCCGTAGGACGAACCCAGCGGATGTCCAAACCAACACACGTCAACTGGCCAATGACTAAACAATTTTCACACAATACAAGCAATATGCATACAAGCACACAATCACATCATGTCATAACCACATAATCCAACCACAACCTTCCTCTAGGTGTGGTGGAGCTCACTAGGGATTAAACCCAAGTTCCAAGAGTTTACCTCAATCCGAGCAACACCGTTCCAAACGTATGCTCCCAATTAACTTTTCACAATTCCGTCCGTGTGAGGCACCCTACAACAATCATCAAATCCAAATTACACCAAAACTCATTTTTCATCAAATTTCCTCAAATTCGCCTAAGTTAAAAACCTATATTTTTCACCAAAATTTAACATAGCATTTCTAGCTTACAAACATGATTCTAAGGCCTTTTCATCTAATAGCATTTTTCCATTTGGGCTCTCTATCATCACACATCTAAAATCAAAGCTTTGAACACAAATTCATAGATCTAAGAAATCAACCATCAAAAGACTACAAATATACTTACAATGTGTTGTATGATCACCACCAAGGCTTCACTAAACCATTTGAAGATCAAAACTCCAAGAAATCTCCAAAAACACAAATGGGTCGAATCTGAGTTGCTCAAAAACGCGGCCAAAGAGGTGGATTCAAGGCTTCTAAGTGTTACCAATGGCTTTGGAAGGTTGTTTACGATAGATTTCAACACCAAAATCAAGCGATTCGGTGGAGAAACGAAGAAATGAAGAAAATGTGAAGAAATGGTGATTTTGGTCTTTCCTCACTGTGTGTGCGCGAGAAATGGAGAAGAAAGGAAGGAAAGAAGGAAAGAAAAGGAGGTGGGGCCAAGTGACTTCGGTCACACGGGTCCCATACGCGATCTAACTTTTACTCCGATAAAATTTCCGATCACAAATCCTTAATCTAAATATTTTTCCTGTCCATGACATATTTTTATTTCTCCAAAATCTTGATAAAAATTTCACACCTATCTGTACACTCACACCACAGTATTTTAACACTAAAAATTCACTATTCATCAATTTTTCCCAAATTTGCCTATTTACTCAATTTTCCGCCCTGATTCCATTTCCAGTATTACTTTTGTCATTTGAAATCTCTAACTCAGTATTTTTGCCTCATAACACACGGTTGGCAAATTACCTTTTTGCCCTTTTTGCCCATTTTGGCCATAATCCTTGGATTTTCACTAATCCACCAACTTTCATTTCACAATATAATATAAAAATAAACATTTAAATATTTAAGGTGTTATATTCACCCTACCTTTTAGAAATTTTGTCCGCAAAATTAAATCATACCTGCTCGCTAACTCAGGATACAGCCGGAGAATCTCGTCCTCCCGCTCCCAAGTAGCCTCCTCAGGTGTGCGGCCTTCCCACTGAATCTTCAGCATGGGAATCACTTTACTTCTCAATCGCTTTTCACTGCGATCTAATACAGCAATAGGACCAATGGGAGTCTTCAAGTTCTCCCTGATTTCAATATTATCCGGTATCACCACATGTGATTCATCCGGAACATAACGTCGCAACTGCGACACATGAAAGACATCATGTAGATTGGACAACTGAGGGGGTAAGGCAAGCTGATAGGCCACCAATCCTACTCTTTTCATAATCTGATACGGCCCAATGAACCGTGGACTCAGCTTCCTCACACCCAACGCACGGCCAACACCTGTGACCGGCGACAAACGTACGAAAACATGGTCACCTTCCTCAAATTCCAGCGGTCTATGCTTATTGTCATAGTAGCTTTTCTGCCGATTCTGTGCCTGTTTCAATTTATTTCTGATCATTTCAATTTGCACTGTCATTTCCTGCACAAAATCCGGACCAAATCTTTCCTTATCGCCTACCTCAGTCCAACAAGTGGGCGTACGACACCTCCTGCCATACAAAACCTCATACGGTGCCATACCCAGACTGGAATGAAAACTGTTGTTATAAGAAAATTCCACCAATGGTAAGTACTTATCCCAAGCATTACCCTGTTCCAGTGTGCAAGCTCTCAGCATATCCTCAAGTGTCTGTATGGTCCTCTCAGTCTGACCATCAGTCTGCGGGTGATAAGCAGTGCTCAGTCGAAGCTGAGTGCCAAAAGCCTGCTGCAAAGCTCCCCAAAAGCGTGAAGTAAACTTCGGGTCCCGATCACTCACAATGCTAATCGGTATCCCATGGAGTCTAACAATCTCCTTTACATATAACGTAGCCAACTTCTTTGTGGTGTAATCCACTCGCAATGGTAGAAAATGTGCAGACTTCGTGAGTCGGTCCACAATAACCCAAATTGAATCATAACCAGCTTGAGTTCGCGGCAATCCCACAACAAAATCCATTGAAATACTCTCCCATTTCCATTCTGGTATATCCAGCGGCTGAAGTAATCCAGCAGGTTTCTGATGCTCTATTTTCACTTTCTGACACACCAAGCACTTAGACACGTACTCGGCAACATCCCTTTTCATCCCAGGCCACCAGAACTTAACTTTCAAATCTTGGTACATTTTTGTGGCACCTGGGTGGATAGCATATTGACCCTTATGGGCCTCAGTCATAACTTCCTCAGCAAGTTCCTTGGGCACAACAATCCTGCCCTGATATAACAATAATCCCTGTTCATTAACAGATATGCCACTCTGGCCTTTCAAATACTTTATACTTTCATTGCGGATCTGAGTCTCTTTAATCTTCTCGTGAAGCTCGTTCTCAATCCGCGTCAACTCCATATCACACATTCTCTCTGCAAAGAAATCCGTTATTTTCATGTCACGGAATTGCTCAATCACTTCATTGTCCCACATCATCATATGAGATAAGTTAACAGACTTCCTACTCAATGCATCGGCCACCACATTGGCCTTTCCCGGGTGGTATTTCAGCTCAAAATCATAATCCTTCAAGAATTCAACCCATCTACGCTGCCTCATATTCAGCTCCTTCTGATCAAACAAATATTTTAAGCTTTTATGGTCGCTGAACACAGCAAATTTCATCCCATACAGAAAGTGCCTCCAAATTTTCAAGGCAAACACAATAGCAGCCAATTCTAAGTCATGCGTCGGATAATTTTCTTCATGCGGCCTTAACTGCCTAGACGCATATGCAATCACTTTTCCTTCCTGCATCAGCACGCTCCCTAAACCTTTCTTAGAAGCATCACAATATAATACAAATTCACCCTCCGGATCAGGTAAAGTTAACACCGGAGCAGTAGTCAATTTCTCTTTCAGTAGCAGAAAACAGTCCTCACATTCCTGGGTCCACACAAAAGGAGTATCCTTTCGTGTCAATCGAGTCAACGGTAGAACCATTGCAGAAAATCCCTGTATAAATCGGCGATAATAGCCGGCAAGCCCCAGAAAACTTCTAATCTCAGTCACAGTCTTAGGTCGTTCCCAGTCACTCACCGCTTCAATCTTGCTTGGATCCACTGCAACACCGCTTGCAGAAATAACATGACCCAAAAATTGCACCTCAGACAACCAGAATTCACACTTAGACGGTTTAGCATATAGCTTCTTATCCTTTAACACCTGCAACACAGTCCTCAAATGGTCCATGTGCTCCTCTTTACTCTTAGAATAGATCAAAATGTCATCAATGAACACAATTACAAACTGGTCCAAATACGGTTTGAAAATGCGGTTCATATAGTCCATGAACACCGCCGGGGCATTAGTAAGCCCAAAAGGAATCACTTGATACTCAAAATGTCCATATCTGGATCGGAAAGCAGTTTTAGGTACATCCTCCGGTTTAATCCGAATCTGGTGATATCCGGACCGGAGATCAATCTTTGAAAATACACAGGCACCCCTCAACTGATCTAATAAATCATCAATACGCGGTAATGGGTACCGGTTCTTAATAGTCACTTTATTCAGCTGTCGGTAATCAGTGCACAATCTCATGCTACCATCCTTTTTCTTTACAAATATCACCGGTGCTCCCCACGGAGACACACTCGGCCTAATAAAATTCTTCGCAGACAATTCTTCAATATGTTTCTTCAACTCGGCCAACTCAAGTGGAGACATCCGGTATGGAGCCAAAGAGATCGGCCCCACACCAGGCAATAAATCAATCGAGAATTCAATCTCTCTCTCAGGTGGGAATTCCGGTATCTCATCCGAAAATACATCCTCAAACTCATTAACAACTGGAATAACGGAAATCTCTTCCTTTTTATCACCCACCAATCCGCCCAACAAGACATAACCCAAATCTCCAGCCTTCAAGGCTTTCACAGTTTGACTTACAGACAAATACAAAGACGGACAAACATACGGCCTCTCGTGAGATAGCAACAACCTCTTTCCATAGCAATCAATCATTGCGCAGTTCCGAGACAACCAATCCATCCCCAAAATCAAATTGACAGAGGCCAGGGGTAAGATAATTAAATCAATGGTGTAACCCCTGCCTAAATAAGTGAACTTCACATCTTCACAAATCCAAGACGATTCACTAACCTCTCCTGTAGCGGTAGTAATACGCATCGGAGGAACCATCCGTGTTACCTTTAAGTCCAGCGCCTTAGCCACATAGTCCGCCACAAATGAATGTGTCGCTCCCGAATCAAACAACACAGATAAATCAACATTAGAGAGAAAAATTATACCTTTAACCAAATTCGGAGCCTTTTCAGTACGTTGTGCATTTGTAGTATAAACTCGTCCCACAGTAGGAACAACAGCAATAGGAGCAGCAGTAGTAGTAGCTGGCGGCAAGGCCTGCAGATTCGCAGCCTGCCCCGACGAAGATGGACAATTTCTAGCGAAGTGGCCATTCCGACCACATTTATAACAAGCCGAAGGATCAGCACCACACACACCCTTGTGGTATTTACCACACTTCCCACATTGTGGGGTAGGATACCTGTTCGCAGCACCACCACCACCAGTATTTCCACCCCTCTTGAACTGACCAGGAGGCTGCCTCACATGCAACCCCCTACCTCTATTATTATTATTGAAACCTCCTCGGTTAGTATTACCAGAAGGACCAGGTGTCCTCTTAACATCTTGCTCTTTTGTCGAATCAGATTTCGGATACCTTCCATAAACAGTCTCGACCCTTTTGTACTGGGTCACCAAATCAGCAAAGTTCCTCACCGCAGTATTAGACATCCTCTTTGCAATCTTCTCACTCAGCCCTCTTTGAAATTTAGCTGACAAGAATTCCGGAGTAGGTAGAGTACCTCCATAATTAGCAAACTTTACAAGCTCATTAAATTTTGCCACATAGGCATCCACAGTCATAACTCCCTGTACCAAATTATCGAATTCACCTTGCTTTGCCTCCCGAACATCGCGGGGAAAATATTCTTCGTGAAATAAACCTTCGAACAAAGTCCATGTAAGAACCTCACCCTGAATAACAAATGGGCGAGACACATTGTCCCACCACTCTTGGGCATCACCCTCCAGCATGTAAACAGAATACAATAACTTCTGCGGATCTTGGCATCTCATAACTTGAAAAATCTTATCCATACCCCTCAACCAAGCAGTGACCTCCTTTGGGTCCCTTGACCCCAGAAATGCGGGTGGCTTATGTTTCCTAAAAGATATGAGCCTACGCTCATCGTCAGCATTATCAAGCACCTGCCCAGCAGCCCCAGTAGATTGGGCAACAGATGACGGATCAGGAACATAACTAGGGTCAGTAGTAGTATGATGACTAGCCTCACCAGTGTGGTGACTAGCCCCACTCTCCCCCTGTTGAGGAGTAACAGATGGCGTCGGTGTAGGAGTCACCGTAGCCGTATGTGGAGGTGTATTATCCCTCCTAGGACGACCTCTATCCGCCCTCATCTCAGCCATAAAGGCCTGCATCATATCCTGATTAGCTTTCATCAGGTTCTCAGTCATATTTCTATTTGCAGCCGTTTCCGCCTGCAGAGCATCCAGGACTGCAGTGACCGGATCCGGTGGCAAAGGACCTGCACCACGTGCCCCACGGCGACCTCGTGCCCTACTCATGATATCTGTACATGTAACACAAAGGAATGAGTTGATCAGACCCACACTGAGGAATCACATATACGTTAATCATAAATAGTTCACAGATAGCTATGGCACACAAGATACAACATACACAAACAATCAGAGTTCCCTAAACAAAACTGCTCTGATACCATAAAATGTATCAGCCCGTTGTACACCGGTATTGTTAACATTGATTATGATATTAAGCGCAGTTACAATCACAGTGATTAGATTAATTAAATTACGGGCAAATTTTTCTTTTAACACATTCCTTTTCTTACATAAACACTTTCTCCGTAATCAATTAAAACCACACTATAATTGTAAATGCAATTTGCGGAATCATACATTTTTTTCTAACATCATAAATCCTTCCTTTTATTCAATTCATTTAAACTCACCATCTTACTCTCACAAGTTACCAAGTTGTGGTCCTTTACGTTGTCTACGCGTGGTTTCAAACCACGTATCATTTGGAGTTCTACCCATCAAGTTAAGCCCCTTTATTTTAGTCTAGAAAAACCTGAATTTTCAAAATTTACACTGTGGTAATCGATTACCAGTGGGTGGTAATCGATTACCACCTGTCAAAAATGAGGCAGTAGCCAATTTTCTCAATCCTCTGTTCTGGTAATCGATTACCAACTTTGGGTAATCGATTACCTCACATGGTAATCGATTACCAAAGGCCAGTAATCGATTACCAGTGTAGACAGTAGCCAATTTTCGTCCCCTGTTGCATGGTAATCGATTACCATGCCTTGGGTAATCGATTACTATGCAGCAAAATGACAGATTACAGCATTTTAAACCCCAAAAAGGGTGTGTAATCCATCCCTAACCCCTTGGTACTCCACACAACACATAATCATGTCCTAATGTAGGCTCTAGGCCCTTCCATCATGCATTTTCCTTAAGTTTAAGCATCAACTACAAGGTTCACAAATGATGGCCATTTACATACAACATGGACCATTTTTACAACATTACTCATCAAGACTTCAAGGCTATGAATGTGGCAATGGACAAGTCCCATGCTCACTCAAAATATACAGTTATCCATGCCATGAATAATGAAACATAAACAAGACTTAGCATATGACCATGAACACTAACAAAAGCATGGAAATGACATCATGCAATATGTTCATGACCTAAGTCTCAAAATACTAATGGTATGCTATGTGCACTCCATAAACTCCTCCAAAAAGCCATGCAATCCCAATGCACCGCATGCCAATCCCAATGTCCACTATACGGGCTTCTTGCCCGAAGCTCCTCCCGGCTCATAGTGACCTGAAATGTGGTCCCCCAAACACGGGGTGAGATATACGGATATATCTCAGTAAACCAATGGAGCTAGAGGCTCTCTCCACTCCATGGCTCACTAAAATGTATAAATATGACATAATATAATATGCAAGTAAACAATATCACCATCCACCTGGAGACACCCAAGAACATCCACTCATGGATTCATGTTCAAGGACTCCATCATATAACTCCCGAGACAGTCCTGGCGCCTCTCCCATGGTTGAGAAGACTCCACGGCAATACCCAACCGGAACTCCTCATGAGCCCTATCCGGCGGACGTCCCCCGCTTGGATCATCCTGATGTCGCTCCCAGAGTCAACACCATGGCATTCCAACTGGCATTCTCCCGTAGGACGAACCCAGCGGATGTCCAAACCAACACACGTCAACTGGCCAGTGACCAAACAATTTTCACACAATACAAGCAATATGCATACAAGCACACAATCACATCATGTCATAACCACATAATCCAACCACAACCTTCCTCTAGGTGTGGTGGAGCTCACTAGGGATTAAACCCAAGTTCCAAGAGTTTACCTCAATCCGAGCAACACCGTTCCAAACGTATGCTCCCAATTAACTTTTCACAATTCCGTCCGTGTGAGGCACCCTACAACAATCATCAAATCCAAATTACACCAAAACTCATTTTTCATCAAATTTCCTCAAATTCGCCTAAGTTAAAAACCTATATTTTTCACCAAAATTTAACATAGCATTTCTAGCTTACAAACATGATTCTAAGGCCTTTTCATCTAATAGCATTTTTCCATTTGGGCTCCCTATCATCACACATCTAAAATCAAAGCTTTGAACACAAATTCATAGATCTAAGAAATCAACCATCAAAAGACTACAAATATACTTACAATGTGTTGTATGATCACCACCAAGGCTTCACTAAACCATTTGAAGATCAAAACTCCAAGAAATCTCCAAAAACACAAATGGGTCGAATCTGAGTTGCTCAAAAACGCGGCCAAAGAGGTGGATTCAAGGCTTCTAAGTGTTACCAATGGCTTTGGAAGGTTGTTTACGATAGATTTCAACACCAAAATCAAGCGATTCGGTGGAGAAACGAAGAAATGAAGAAAATGTGAAGAAATGGTGATTTTGGTCTTTCCTCACTGTGTGTGCGCGAGAAATGGAGAAGAAAGGAAGGAAAGAAGGAAAGAAAAGGAGGTGGGGCCAAGTGACTTCGGTCACACGGGTCCCATACGCGATCTAACTTTTACTCCGATAAAATTTCCGATCACAAATCCTTAATCTAAATATTTTTCCCGTCCATGACATATTTTTATTTCTACAAAATCTTGATAAAAATTTCACACCTATCTGTACACTCACACCACAGTATTTTAACACTAAAAATTCACTATTCATCAATTTTTCCCAAATTTGCCTATTCACTCAATTTTCCGCCCTGATTCCATTTCCAGTATTACTTTTGTCATTTGAAATCTCTAACTCAGTATTTTTGCCTCATAACACACGGTTGGCAAATTACCTTTTTGCCCATTTTGGCCATAATCCTTGGATTTTCACTAATCCACCAACTTTCATTTCACAATATAATATAAAAATAAACATTTAAATATTTGAGGTGTTATATATCCGGATATTGATATCCGGATATGGGACCTGGGTATCCGGATATGACATATCCGGATATGTCTAGTGTGATATCCGGATATGGCATATCTGGATATGTCCCTTCTGATATCCGGATATCCTGGGTTTGCGCAGACAGTAGCTGTGCTGTGTGAACAGTGAGCTGTTGGGGGGTTTGTGGACCCTAGATTAAGGAAGTTTAACTTCTGTAATTAATGAACTAAGTCAGAATCATATGATTAAGGGCTTATGGCTTTGTTGGAAGCCTTAAGACGTAAAACGTAAAGGAAAGGCGTAGTCTTTAAGTTGTATGCTTGTGGTGCATAAATATTGATATATTATTGGTCCATATCAGATTGTGATACTGCTGTTTTTGGACTTGTGAGTGGTTGGACTCTTGGCTTGGATAGCTAGCTTGCAAGGTAAGCTTTCGTGTCCTCGGTTTAGCCATTTTGTTGTTCCACCATGTCCCATGGGGATGGGTTTATGCATGCTGTGTTACATGCTTTAATATTTTGGAAATGCTCTTGAGCTATTTATGTGCAATGTGCTTTTATGAGATGCATGTGGTGTCCACCTATACGGTAAGCCTGAGTATGTAGTACATACAAGATGGTGAGGCTGTGGGTGAGGTACAGGTAGCGTCCATGTACTCATGTAGGTATAGACGTATTCCTACATTTCTCTGGCCAGTAGATTTGATAAACACACATGGCATGATTAATTGCTGCATCGCATAGTTTTGGAACTTATATTGTAAATACTGTTTTTGAACTTATATTACACATGTAAGTGAGCTTGGGGTGGAAACTCCTTGAGGACCCCTTGTCTTACTGAGATTTCTTGTTAGAGATCTCACCCCACGTTTGGGGACGCTTATTTCAGGATCAGGTAATGTCGAGGGCTCAGGTGGCAGGAGGCCAGAGCTGAGCTGATATTATGATATGCTGACGTGCTGGATTGACTGTTATATTTTCCGCTTTGATTATGTTATTTATGTTGAGACTGTTAATGGGCATTGTTGCCTTATTTGGTGAGCATGGGGTTTGTCCATGCCACATGATTGTTATGTCTTTAAATTGCTGTTGTAATTAAAGTATCATGATTTTGACCCAGGCTACGTGTTGTAGTCCTGTGGCTTTAGATACTCACTTTATATTATATATATATATATATATATGAGGTATTCCAGTTAGTTGTCTTGCAATTTACATACAGGCAGTATTTTATGAAATTGATTAAGTAAACAAGTTGGTTAAGTTTAATGACGTCATAATTGAATTAAAGAAAAAGTTATTCCGCATTTTAATTAAGCGTGGCTTAATACGATAGTATGTTAACAATCCGGGTTAACACGAGCTGTTACATTTTATGGTATCAGAGCACTTTCTAGGGAAAAGCCTGTATGTATTGCAATAACTTAGGATGTGTCGTTGCGTGTCTACCTTGCGTTCTCTCTGATTGGTGTGTGTTATGATAATGCATATGTGACCACATGGCGTGGGCCTGATCAACTCATTCTTTGTGTAACTTGTGCAGAGTCATGGTGCCACCAAGGAGGAACATTAGTACGAGTGAGGATCAATCGGATCCTATCCTGGCTGCATTGGCTGAGATGCAGGCGGCCCGACTAGCCGACCAGGAAGCCACGAGGCTGGCAAACCAGGCGATGCTGGACGCTGTTCGAGATGCGAACCGGCAAGCCACGGCAGAGGTTCTGGAGGAGAACCGGATGGCCAACATGACTATGATGAGGGTCATGTTGGAGGAGTTGAGGGCTGGTCCTGCTGCTGGCCAGTGTCCTCCACCACCTCCACCGCCGCCACCGCCTCCACCTCCGCCTAGTCAACAGGAGGACACCCAGAGTCAGATGGGTGAGGGCAGTCACTTGACGGGGGCTATGCAGACTATCCCCGTATTTGCTGAGGATCGTGACGAGATCGATCGCCGGCTGAATGCTTTCCGCAAGCATAAGCCACCTTCTTTCGACGGATCTTATGATCCCATTGCTGCTGCCAGATGGCTTCAGGCGCTGGATAAGATTTTCCGGATCATGCAGTGCACGGATCCGCAAAAGCTGTTGTTCGCCACTTACATGCTGGAGGGCGAGGCTCACGAGTGGTGGACCAACCTTTCTCACATCTACGAGATGCAGGGCCATGTGATGACGTGGCCATTCTTCGAGGAGAGCTTTCTGGGTCAGTACTTTCCTTATGACTCTCAGGAGAGGAAGCAAGGAGAGTTTGACCGGTTGGTACAGGGCTCGTTGTCTGTCGAAGAGTACCTGGCTAAGTTTAATGAGCTGGTGAAGTTTTCACACTTCAGGATGGCGAGGCCTACTCCTACATTCTTGGCTGCTAAGTTCCGCAGGGGACTTAATGAGGACATTGCTGGACATCTTGCTGGTTCTGCTTCGAGAGACTTCGGAGCTTTAGTACAGCAGTGCCGCGACATTGAGGACTACTGCCATGCGAGTCAGGCCAAGGTTGAGGTGCCACAGGGTACCAGCGGTTCTGCTACCTGGAAGAACCGAAATTTTGCAAACAAGGGCAAGGGCAAACAGTTGGCGGCTAAGCAAGCGCCAAATCAATTTAGAAAGACTGCTACTCAGGGGAACACAGCTAGACCTCCTGCTCCTAGATGCTCGGGGTGCGGGAAGTCACACTTCGGACCGTGTTCTACCGGTCAGCTGATATGCTTCCAGTGTGGCAAGGAGGGCCACTATTCCAGAGATTGCCCGACGGCGAGAGTTGCTACAGTGCAGGCTGTGCCATTGCAGATGGTTCCTACTGGGGCACCAGCAGTGCCACCTACTACGGGGCGTGTGTATACGTTGGATCGTCAGCAATCGGACAGAGCTCCGAACCTGGTCAGAGGTACTGTTACCATTGGTGGTTCAGCTATTGATGTGCTGTTTGATTCCGGGGCAACGCACTCTTTTGTTGCTACCCCTATTGCTGTGGGGCTTGAGTTGCCCAGTGATGTGCTTTCTCCACCGATGCGGGTGACCACCGCCACCGGAGAAAAATGTTTGACCTCCACTGTTCATCGCGATGTAGCGTTCCAGTGGGATGGCCGTGACTTCTCGGTAGATCTGATAGGATTGCCGATGGCCAACCTTGAGATTATTCTGGGCATGGATTGGTTGTCCAGAAACTGTGCACTGATTGATTGTTGTGCCAAAAGAGTGGTGATGTCTCCGGGTGGGTCCACAGCCAGTTCCTCACCGTTCATTTCAGTCCTGCAGGCGAGGAGGGCCTTGAGAGCAGGGGCATTTGGCTATGTCATGTTGGGAGGTTTGGTGAGTGGGACACAGGAGGATCTCACTGGCATTCCTGTGGTGAGGGAATTCCTCGAGGTGTTTCCCGAGGAGATTCCTGAGTTTCCACCGCAGAGGGAGATAGAATTCTCCATCGATTTATTGCCTGGTGTGGGGCCTATCTCATTGGCTCCATACCGGATGTCGCCACCAGAGTTGGCGGAGCTGAAGAAGCATATTGAGGAGCTTTCAGCAAAAGACTTCATTCGGCCGAGTGTGTCTCCCTGGGGAGCACCGGTCATTTTTGTGAAAAAGAAAGATGGGTCCATGCAGTTGTGCACCGACTACAGACAATTGAACAAGGTGACAATCAAGAACAAGTACCCTCTTCCACGCATTGATGATTTGCTGGATCAGCTCAGGGGTGCTTGCGTGTATTCCAAGATTGACCTCCGGTCCGGTTACCATCAGATACGGGTAAAGCCGGAGGATGTCCCAAAGACAGCGTTTCGTTCGAGGTACGGGCACTATGAGTACTTGGTGATTCCGTTTGGACTCACCAATGCACCCGCAGTGTTCATGGACTACATGAACAGGATCTTCCAGCCGTACCTGGATCAGTTTGTGATCGTCTTCATTGACGACATCTTGATTTACTCCAAGACGGAGGAGGAGCATACTGAGCACTTGAAGATTGTTTTGCAAGTGTTGAAAGAGAAAAAGCTATATGCTAAGCCGTCGAAATGCGAGTTTTGGCTCAAGGCGGTGAAATTTCTGGGTCATGTGATTTCTGCTAATGGAGTTGCAGTTGATCCTAACAAGATTGAGGCCGTGATGGACTGGGAGAGGCCCAAGACGGTTACAGAAGTGAGAAGCTTCTTGGGTTTGGCAGGCTACTATAGGAGGTTCATAGAAGGATTCTCCAAGATGGTGCTACCGATGACTCGCCTTACCCGAAAGGAGACTCCATTCGTGTGGACACATGAGTGTGAGGAGTGTTTCCAGGAGTTGAAGGAGAGACTGACTACTGCTCCGGTGTTAGTTCTTCCTGATCCTGCGGAACAGTTTGAGTTATACTGCGATGCCTCTGGTAAAGGGCTAGGCTGTGTGCTGATGCAGAAAGGGAAAGCGGTTGCTTACGCTTCAAGACAGTTGAAACCTCATGAGGAGAACTACCCGACTCACGACTTGGAATTGGCAGCCATTGTTTTTGCTTTCAAGATTTGGAGGCATTACCTGTTTGGCATGAAGTTTGCTGTATTCAGTTATCACAAGAGCCTGAAATATCTGTTTGACCAGAAAGAGTTGAACATGAGACAGCGAAGATGGATGGAGTTCCTGAAGGACTACGACTTTGAGTTGAGGTACCATCCTGGCAAGGCCAATGTGGTAGCCGATGCTTTGAGTCGGAAATCCGTGAGCTTATCCAGTTTAATGATGAACAACTACGAGGTGATCGAGAAGTTCAGAGACTTGAGAGTGAACTCCTTGTTTGGGGGTGCACTGCTCGAAATGGAAACAGCAGAAGTGATCAATGAGCTGATGGAAAAGATTAAAAAGGCGCAAGTGCAAAGAGAGTGCCTTGATTATGTGAAGAACCAGGACGGTGTGTCTTGGAACGAGGATGGATTGCTGCTGTTCCAGAAGAGGATTGTTATTCCTCGAGGGCCATTGACTGAAGAGGTTATGGCAGAGGCTCATAAGGGCCGGTTCACTATCCACCCTGGTGCCACAAAAATGTACCAGGACCTAAAGGGGAATTTTTGGTGGCCTGGCATGAAGAAGGACATAGCGGTCTACGTGTCCAAGTGCCTTATATGTCAGAAAGTGAAGATCGAGCACCAGAAACCGTCTGGTAAACTTCAACCTCTTGAAATTCCACAGTGGAAGTGGGAGAGTATTTCCATGGACTTCGTGGTGGGATTGCCTAAAACTCAGGCTGGTTGTGACTCTATTTGGGTCATAGTGGACAGATTGACTAAGTCTGCCCATTTTCTTCCAGTGAAGGTGAGCTTCACTACAGAGCAGTTGGCCAAGCTATATGTCCGCGAGATTGTGAGGCTTCACGGGGTGCCCGAGAGTATCATCAGTGATAGGGACCCGAAGTTCACCTCTCGGTTCTGGGAGGCGCTGCAGGAGGCTTTTGGTACGCAGTTGAGATTGAGTACCGCCTATCACCCTCAGACTGACGGACAGACTGAGCGGACCATCCAGACATTGGAGGACATGTTGAGAGCTTGCACTTTGGAGCAGGGTTCTGCATGGGATAGGTACCTTCCGTTGGTAGAATTCTTGTACAACAACAGTTTTCATGCTAGTCTGGGCATGGCACCCTACGAGGCGCTGTATGGTAGGAGGTGTCGGACTCCTACCTGCTGGTCTGAGGTTGGAGATAAAGAGTTATTTGGCTTGGACTTTGTCCAAGATACTACCCTACAGATCCAGATGATCAGGGAAAAGTTGAAGCAGGCGCAGAATCGCCAGAAAAGCTACTATGATGTCAAGCATCGACCACTGGAGTTCAGTGAGGGTGAGCACGTGTTTGTGAAACTTTCACCTGTCACCGGTGTTGGACGGGCACTCGGAGTGAGGAAGTTGAGCCCGCGGTTCATTGGGCCCTACCAGATCCTTGGTAGAGTAGGACGAGTTGCCTATCGACTCGCCTTGCCTCCGAACCTAGCCAACATCCACGACGTGTTTCACGTGTCTCAGCTTCGGAAGTACATCGCAGACCCTTCGCACGTGGTGCAGCCGGATGATGTGGAGGTTCGGGAGAACCTAAAGACTCCCGTCGGACCACTCAAGATTCTCGATCGAGGCGAGAAACAGCTTAGAAGCAAGATCATTCCGATGGTCAAGGTGCAGTGGACTGGGCGTAGTCCCGAGGAGTGCACGTGGGAGCGAGAGGATGAGCTTCTCCGACAGTATCCCGACTTTTGAGACAAGTATGTTTCTGATTTTGAGGACAAAATCCTTAAAAAGGTGGGGTGAATGTAAGAACCCGCACCGCTAATTAAGGTAATTAGTGAATTAATTATGATAATTAGGAAATAATTCCATAATTGACCTTAATAATTAATATTGGGCTTAGATAATTATACTGAGTGAGTAAAAATGCTGAAAGTCGCTTTTCGGAAGAAAAGCGCATATACCGGTTCTGCTACTCGGTAGAAATGCGTACCGGAAAAGTATCCCGGAAAATTATAACGAATGCATGATAATTACTAGAATATTATGTAGGACTTGTAAAACAAGTTTCAAGTCAAAATAACGTAATCTGATGCCAGAACTGATACTGGCTATGGAAAAGCGCGTACCGGAAAGGTGCTCCAAAAAATAAAATAAAAATATGACAAATCTTAGAAAAATGTCTAGGTCTAGAATCCGAAGTTTGGGATCAAGATTTTTTACTTTGCTATTAAGGCTAATACTGCGTGGTTAGTGGCTTGTGCCTATAAATAGACCCATTAAGGGCACACAACCCTAGGCAGACCATTTTTGAACGTGAGTTGGTGGCTGAAGGGGGGTGGTTACTGTTTCATTCGTTTCCTTCAACCCTTGAGGATCAAGTCTTCACCTTTGGCTTGGTTTCTCCTCCTTCTTCCTTCCTATACACTTTGTGAGCATCCTTGTGGGAGTGAGAGGAGTGTTCTTGGGCAGTGTCAACTGCTGTGTGTGTGAGGTTTGAAGGCTGAGTTGGTGACTTGAGTGGCTTGAACCTTTGTCTTGGCATTGGTGGTGCCAAGGAGCCATCTTGTGGTGCAAGAACCCACCTTTGTGTTGTCATTTTCGTGCTCCTACTTAGGCTGAGTTTGAAGTGTCTTGGGAGAGCTCCAAGAGCACACCTTGCTCTGTTTTGAGCTTTGGTAAGTTCCCTCACCTTTGATCTTAAGTTTTAATGCTTAAAGTTGATGTCTTGGCATGTAAAAGGTTAAAATGAAGTAACCAACACTTAAGTGAACTTGTATATGCTTAAAAATGGATCCCTTAACGTGTACATGTGTTAAAAGTGGGATCTTTGGACTGGATATTCACGAAATGCAGAAACTGCATTCTGTCGTGAGATATCCGGATATTTGTCGAACAGATATCCGGATATCGATATCCGGATATGGTATCCGGATATTGATATCCGGATATGGGACCTGGGTATCCGGATATGACATATCCGGATATGTCCAGTGTGATATCCGGATATGGCATATCCGGATATGTCCCTTCTGATATCCGGATATCCTGGGTTTGCGCAGACAGTAGCTGTGTTGTGTGAACAGTGAGCTGTTGGGGGGTTTGTGGACCCTAGATTAAGGAAGTTTAACTTCTGTAATTAATGAACTAAGTCAGACTCATATGATTAAGGGCTTATGGCTTTGTTGGAAGCCTTAAGACGTAAAACGTAAAGGAAAGGCGTAGTCTTTAAGTTGTATGCTTGTGGTGCATAAATATTGATATATTATTGGTCCATATCAGATTGTGATACTGCTGTTTTTGGACTTGTGAGTGGTTGGACTCTTGGCTTGGATAGCTAGCTTGCAAGGTAAGCTTTCGTGTCCTCGGTTTAGCCATTTTGTTGTTCCACCATGTCCCATGGGGATGGGTTTATGCATGCTGTGTTACATGCTTTAATATTTTGGAAATACTGTTGAGCTATTTATGTGCAATGTGCTTTTATGAGATGTATGTGGTGTCCACCTATACGGTAAGCCTGAGTATGTAGTACATACAAGATGGTGAGGCTGTGGGTGAGGTACAGGTAGCGTCCATGTACTCATGTAGGTATAGACGTATTCCTACATTTATCTGCCCAGTAGATTTGATAAACACACATGGCATGATTAATTGCTGCATCGCATAGTTTTGCAACTTATATTGTAAATACTGTTTTTGAACTTATATTACACATGTAAGTGAGCTTGGGGTGGAAACTCCTTGAGGACCCCTTGTCTTACTGAGATTTCTTGTTAGAGATCTCACCCCACGTTTGGGGACGCTTATTTCAGGATCAGGTAATGTCGAGGGCTCAGGTGGCAGGAGGCCAGAGCTGAGCTGATATTATGATATGCTGATGTGCTGGATTGACTGTTATGTTTTCCGCTTTGATTATGTTATTTATGTTGAGACTGTTAATGGGCATTGTTGCCTTATTTGGTGAGCATGGGGTTTGTCCATGCCACATGATTGTTATGTCTTTTAAATTGCTGTTGTAATTAAAGTATCAAGATTTTGACCCAGGCTACGTGTTGTAGTCCTGTGGCTTTAGACACTCACTTTATATTATATATATATATATATGAGGTATTCCAGTTAGTTGTCTTGCAATTTACATACAGGCAGTATTTTATGAAATTGATTAAGTAAACAAGTTGGTTAAGTTTAATGACGTCATAATTGAATTAAAGAAAAAGTTATTCCGCATTTTAATTAAGCGTGGCTTAATACGATAGTATGTTAACAATCCGGGTTAACACGGGCTGTTACATTTTATGGTATCAGAGCACTTTCTAGGGAAAAGCCTGTATGTATTGCAATAACTTAGGATGTGTCGTTGCGTGTCTACCTTGCGTTCTCTCTGATTGGTGTGTGTTATGATAATGCATATGTGACCACATGGCGTGGGCCTGATCAACTCATTCTTTAGCTGGGTTTTTAGAATTTACTTACTTTCCCCAGCGCATCATATAGTGGGCTAAAGTGGATCTTATTGAACTATGCCTGTGTTTTCTTTCACATTGCACAACATTTAAACACTTGTTTTGTACATGACATAGCTTTGAATAGAATTTTAATCAGAAATAAATGTGCGCTATAAGTCTCCAATCTTTTTATTTTTTGTATATCCATGACTTGATCTCGAAATTGTTGGGTAAAAGGAACAAGTTCTTTATCCCTTAAACAATGATTATTGTTATATGTCTCCAATTCTTTGTATGACTTAACACACACACACACACATATATATATATAGATATAGAGAGAGAGAGGCAGAATCCTTTCACACCGGTGTCAAATTTCAAGTTTGACGTTAGATCAAATGTCAAAGGATCCTACCTCATGCTTACACTATGATCCGTTTACAATTTTTTTTTTACAAATTGTTGCAAATTACACTATGTACTCCCGGAAGTACATAGTGTAATTTGTAACAATTTATAAAAAAAAGTTTGTAAAGGATCCTTTCTCGTATTAATGAGACAAATATATAATTTGAACAAATTAAATTCCAGCCCACCTATATACACCCAAGAGAGAGAGAAGAATCATGAAATAGTTTAGTAGTATTTTTTCAGGATTCACTTTCACGAAATAATTTTCCCTAGAATCAATTAACTCTTAATTTCAGCATCAATTTCGCAATATTAATGACGAATTAAGAAGTTTCAATCTTCTATTGATGTGATTCTTCTTCTTCTTTGTTTTGGAAATATATCATAATTATCTTTTTGAGACCGATTAGGCTTTCTTCTGGTATTTTTTTCGACTCTTTGAGAGTCGGCTATGAAACTAATTTAGAGAGCGAAGTCCATCCCAAAGGTGGAATGTGGGGATTGAATCAAAACCTCTTTCTTTTCACACTGCTCATTGTAAGAACCCGCACCGTTAAATTAGGAAATTAAGTTAATTAAATGTGGAGTTTTATTTTAAGGAAATTTATGAGTCATAAGGTTAACAGTTATGGAATTTATGAGTCATAAGGTTAGTAGTTATGAAATTTACGAGTCATAAGGTTAGCAGTTACGAAATTTATGAGTCAAAGGTTAGCAATTATGGAATTTATAAGTAATAAGGTTAGCAGTTATGGAATTTATGAGTCATAAGTTAGCAGTTATGGAGTTTAAGAGTCAGTCGTTATTTTTTTGTAATTAAGTTGGTTTTTAATTGTGTTTATGGTTATTTAGGATTGCATTTTTAGAAAATCAAATTTTAACCTAAAATAGTCTAGTATATAATTTGAAAAATGGAGAGAATTGCGAAGGCTTAAATAATATAAAAAAATTATAATTAAAAGAGAAAAATTATATAAAAAAAGTATAATTAATACAAAAGAATATAAATTTTAAATTTAAATAAAATTAAAATGACCTCTATCATTCTGTAAAAAATAAATTATAAAAATTTAATCACTATAAAAATAAAGATTTTAATTTAGTATGTAAGAAAGAAATTAAACTCTCAATTTTTTATTGAAAAAGTATACTTAACACGGAAAAAATATGTCATGAATGAATAAATAAAAGCTATTATTTGGAGAAAGTACACAACCTTCTATGGATATTTTTCACTACTTTTTAAATGAAAAATTATTATGTCTATTAATAATATTTACTATTGGGTGAGAAAATATTTAACTTTTAATATTTAAAATTTAAACTTTTTAATTTGAATTTTGAACTAGATAGGTGGGAAAAGAGTTCAGCATTTAATATTTCTGTAGTAGGAAAAAGATATATATAATAAATTCGAATTTAATATAAAATTTTAGATTAAACAAAAAATGTATTTAAAATTATAAAAATATATTTATAGTTGATAAAAAATAATTTAAGTTTTAAATTTAAACTTCATAGGTGGGAAAAAAGTTTAAAATTGGATGTCAAACATCTATATTAATATCTCACTACTTTTTGCATAGGTGATTGTTAAGCCTATTAATAATACCACAACTTTCTGCATCGAAAATTATTAAGCCTATTAATAATATTTTGTTAAGCCTATTAACAATATTTATTGTTATATAAATAAACTAAAAATTAAACGTGTTGGCCTGCCCGTCCCGCCTGCCAACACATTTTTATAATTAAATTCTTAATTCATATTTCAATTTTTTGTAAATATAAATTTATAAAATTCCAAACACTAATGAACAAATTTTTGCAAAAAAATAATTATTTATTATTACTTTATAAATCTAATTGTAATAAATGAAAGTTCATCTTTAAGATAACATATAAAAACCTAGACGCAACTATAAGTGCCTTTTTTTGTGGATAAACATAAAAACCTATTACATGCTAATAGTTAAAGGTGGTAAACTGGGCTCGGCCCGGAGGGCCGGCACACCAACACATTTTTATAAATAAATTAAAATTTCATCCTTCTTCTTTTATATTTAAATTTCTAAATCTGATTTTTAATTTATGAAAATATAAATTTGTAAAATTCAAAATATTAATGACACAAATCCTTGCAAAGAAATAATTATTTACATAATATGCTGATGGTTAAATGTTGCAAACCGGGCTTGGCCCAGAGGGCCTGCCCGCCCCGCCTGCCAACACATTTTTATAATTAAATTAAAATTCCACTATTCTTCTTTTATATTAAATTCCTAATTCAGATTTCAATTTTTGTAAATACAAATTAATAAAATTCCAAATATTAACGACATAAATCCTTAAAAAAAACTATTTATTATTATTTTGTAAGTCTAATTGTAATAAATGAAAGTTCATCTCTGAGATAAAATATAAAAAAATAGACGCAAATATAATAGCCTTTTTTGTGGATAAATATAAAAACCTATTACATGCTAATTGTTAGAGGTAGCAAACTGGGCTCGGCCCGGAGGGCCGGCCCATCAACACATTTTTATAATTAAATTTAAATTTCATCATTCTTCTTTTATAATTAAATTCCTAAATCTGATTTTAATTTTTATAAATTCAAATTTGTAAAATTTGAAATACAAACGACGCAAGTTTCAGACGCTACAGTGGTGATGAGAATGCTTAACATGTCACGCGCCATTATTGATAGATCTGGGTAGCGATTACTATTATCCTTCCTCCATTACAGTGTATCTAAACGTTCCCAATATATAGAAACCAAAGCACGCTCATCCAAATAAGCATCAAGTTCAGACCTTCCAGCATTAATTGCAAGATTATGGTTGTGGATTTTCAATTCATGATAGAAGACAAGTTTAGCCTTTGGAGTTGGCCATGGTAGAAGAGTAAGGAGGGGGCTATCTTGGACTAAAAGATTTTTTTTTTCTTATCCTATCTTTTACATTTATAACTCGTGGTCCCGCTCAATATAACTTATAAGGTTTTCAATAGGATAAAATGAGTCAACCTGATAATGGGTGTGCAAAAAAATTGGTTCACTTGCCCTGTCCTTGATCTGACCTTGACCTGACCCATAAATACTTTTTTTTAAACTAGTTTAAATACTGACCCACTTTTATTTGCGTCAGTTTTAGACATTACTTGTTTTAATAATGACTCATTGACCCAAAACTTAACCCATACCCATTACGTGAAAAAATAGCACAATTACATTAAAAGAAAAGTTTTAACGTAAAACAATTACGTCAAAATTCTTCACGAAAAATATTCCCATCAAAATTTTCCACAAAAATTTATGATGAAAAAAAAATTTCATCAAAATTTGTGACTAAAAACATTTATGTAAAAAAATTTGATGGAAAAATTTTTTGTCAATTTTTTTTACGGAATCTAAATTTCATCAAAATATTTCACAAAATAACATATTCATCAAAAATTTCGACGAAACACATTTCCATCGAAATTTTTTGACGGAAAAAAATTTCATCGAAATTCTTTACAGAATTCAAATTTCGGCGAAAGTTTTCGACGGAAACATTTTCGTTAAACTTTTTGACAAAAACAAATTTCGTCGAGATTTTTAGCGAAACACATTTCCATCGAAAATTTTCGACTAAATATTTTCATCAAGTTTTTTGATAAAAAAACATTTCAATCAAAATTTTGAACGGAACACATTTCTGTCAAAAAATTCCGTAAATTTTTTTGACAAAAAACATTTCGATAAAGAATTTTGACAGAAAAAATATTCTTTCAAAATTCTTTGGAGAATCTAAATTTCGTCGAAAGTTTCGAAGGAAACATTTTACTCAAAACAATTTTTGTCAGAACACATTACTATCAAAATTTTGACGGAATATTTTTCGCTCAAAATTTCTATAGGGATATGTTCTGACGAAAATTTCGACAGAAATTATTTAGAGGGAAATGTTTCATTCGGAACTTTCGACGAAATTTAGATTCTCTAAAGAATTTTGAGAAAATGTTTTTTCCGTCAAAAATTTTTATCGAAATATTTTTTGTCAAAAAATTTTACGAAATTTTTTGACAGAAATGTGTTCCGTTGAAAATTTTGATGGCAATGTTTTTTTTTTATCAAAAAATTTGACGAAAATATTTAGTCGAAAATTTTCGATAGAAATGTGTTTCAATAAGAATTTTGACGAAAACTTTTTTTTGTCAAAAAGTTTAACGAAAATGTTTCCATCAAAACTTTCGCCGAAATTTGAATTATGTAAAAAAATTTGATGAAATTTTTTGCCGTAAAAAAATTTCGATGCAAATGTGATTCGTTGAAATTTTTGATAAATATTTATTTTTTGAAATATTTTGACGAAATTTAGATTCCTTAAAAAAATTTGACAAAAAAAATTTTACGTCAATTTTTTTTACAGAAATGATTAGACACAAATTTTGATGAAAATATTTTTCGTCAAAAATTTTGACGTAATTGTTTTACGTTAAAACTTTTCTTTTAATGTAATTGTTATTTTCTTCTTTTTTTTCACAAAATGGGTATGGGTCAAGTTTTGGGTCAATGGGTTATTATTAAAACAAGTCAGGTCTAAAATTGACCCAAATAAAAGTGGGTCAGTATTTAAACCCAGTTCAAAAAAAAATAGGTATTTATGGGTCAGGTCAAGATCAGATCAAGTGCAGGGCAAGTGCACCAGTTCTTTTGCACACCCCTATTATGGGTATAAAGGCATGACCTTCAGTCCACATGGAACTATTTGGAGGCAGATGAGAAAGATTTGTGCAGTGGAGTTACTAGCACCCAAGCGTGTTGAATAATAATTATTGTAATTATTTTAATTAATGCCAAATAATAATTTAAAATTAATAATTATTTTAATTTTTATTTCATTTATAAATATCTTAAAAAATAAAGTATAGACTTGTATTTACTAAAATCAAAATAATATTTAGATATCTTATGTAGTTAATTTTTGATAGACCGTATGGTTGTTTTATTTTTTATCATCACTTCATGAAACAATCATTTATCAATTATGAAATTTTCATAACTATCATTTATTTTTATCATTTATCAAACACGCAATAGTATAAAAAGTTTTATTTTTTTGTACAGATAGCTATTAATCTATATTATATTATAATTCAGAGTTGTTTTGTGGAACATTTTGTCACATGCCATATAATAATTTCAATTCTTTTGAAAAGTGTAAACTTTTCATCTTAGCAAGTTTTTACTAAAATTTAAATTATATCTGTCATGGGTGAAATACTCAAATTAGACTTGATCCATGGTACAACCTAACTAATTTAAATGTTAAATTAATAAAATTAATTTGACTTCTAATTTTTGAATTTGAAATTTGAATTTAAATATAATCATGAAATTAGATTTTATAACAATGGAGAAAATTAAGGAAATTAATTAATTAGTTTGATTTGCTCAAATTAATGAAACCAGTTTATTATATTGATTGGTTAATTTAATTAATGCTTTTTCTTTCCAATTACCCGAAAAATTTAAATGTGTGTTAAAGTACGAGAATTTGAAATGACCAAAATTTTCAGCTCTTGGAACAAAAACTTCCTCGAATATCTCAAAATTTGAATTTGTTGAAAATAAAACAATAGAAGAGAATTTTGATTAATTGTAATTTGTTTTCAAAATCATAGCTAAAGAATCATAATATTGTATGAATAACTCTATAATTTAAGTAATTATAGACCGTATAATGTATCTCTCACCCAACTTTAAATTATATAAGTATTTGAATTCTACGGGCAAAAAGGTAAAGAAAAGAAAACCAATTTGTTATTACTGTCAATAAGTTCGATAATTTTGAATTTGCAAGTACTATTCCATAAGATTCCAAAAAATAATGATTATTTATAGTATTAGTTATTGTTTTACTCAATGAATTTAATGTCAATTAACAAAATTTATTGTTAGATCAATCGTTATAAATATTAAATAAACATAATTTTGTTATCGAAACGGTTATAAAATGATATCAATCGTTATAAATAGAGGTGAAACTGGGTCGGGCCGGCCCACAGGGGCCTACAGCCCGGCCCATTAGTGGTCTGGTCTGGCTCGGCCTTTTTACTTGACAGGCTGGGCTTGGGCTGGTGTAAAGGTTTGATTACATAATTGGGCCGGATTGTTATATATGAAGCCTGGCCCACGAGCCTCCAAAGCTGGCCCATTTGTTTAATATACTAAAGTTACTCCTTATTTTATCAAAGAACCAACATCTTGAGATTGCTTAAAAAAGGTTTTTTTGTTTCATTTGGTGACCTTCCATTTCACATTTTTGAGGCTATTAAGTCCGACGAATTAGATTTTCTGTGGCTGACACTACAGCTATGAAGTACTTAGGCATACATGGATATTGTTCAACACTACATTAACAATGCTACCCATCAAAACAAAATCGGCACAAGTTTGTGGCTGCATCTGAACATAGGTTAGGAGTAAACTGGATAGATAATGGCTCACTTAGGGGGTTTCATCCTTTCAGATACATAGCTTTGAATAGAATTTTAATCAGAAATAAATGTGCGCTATAAGTCTCCAATCTTTTTATTTTTTGTATTTTTTTTCACCTGTTTATCTAATCACCTGACTTAGTCTGGTTCGAATATGATTGGATGCATATAGCTAGTTTCTATATCCATGACTTGATCTCGAAATCGTTGGGTAAAAGGAACAAGTTCTTTATCCCTTAAACAATGATTATTGTTATATGTCTCCAATTCTTTGTATGACTTAACACACACACACACACACACATATATATATATATATAGGAGAGAGAGAGAGAGGCAGAATCCTTTCACACCGGTGTCAAATTTCAAGTTTGACGTTAGATCAAATGTCAAAGGATCCTACCTCATGCTTACACTATGATCCGTTTACAATTTTTTTTTTTTTTACAAATTGTTGCAAATTACACTATGTACTCCCGGAAGTACATAGTGTAATTTGTAACAATTTATAAAAAAAAGTTTGTAAAGGATCCTTTCTCGTATTAATGAGACAAATATATAATTTGAACAAATTAAATTCCAGCCCACCTATATACACCCAAGAGAGGAGAGAAGAATCACGAAATAGTTTAGTAGCATTTTTTCAGGATTCACTTTCACGAAATAGTTTTCCCTAGAATCAATTAACTCTTAATTTCAGCATCAATTTCGCAATATTAATGACGAATTAAGAAGTTTCAATCTTTTGTTGATGTGATTCTTCTTCTTCTTCTTTGTTTTGGAAATATATCATAATTATCTTTTTGAGACCGATTAGGCTTTCTTCTGGTATTTTTTTCGACTCTTTGAGAGTCGGCTATGAAACTAATTTAGAGAGCGAAGTCCATCCCAAAGGTGGAATGTGGGGATTGAATCAAAACCTCTTTCTTTTCACACTGCTCATTGTAAGAACCCGCACCGTTAAATTAGGAAATTAAGTTAATTAAATGTGGAGTTTTATTTTAAGGAAATTTGTGAGTCATAAGGTTAACAGTTATGGAATTTATGAGTCATAAGGTTAGTAGTTATGAAATTTACGAGTCATAAGGTTAGCAGTTACGAAATTTATGAGTCAAAGGTTAGCAATTATGGAATTTATGAGTAATAAGGTTAGCAGTTATGGAATTTACGAGTCATAAGTTAGCAGTTATGGAGTTTAAGAGTCAGTCGTTATTTTTTTGTAATTAAGTTGGTTTTTAATTGTGTTTATGGTTATTTAGGATTGCATTTTTAGAAATTCAAATTTTAGCCTACAAATAGTCTAGTATATCATTTGAAAAATGGAGAGAATTGCGAAGGCTTAAATAATATAAAAAAATTATAATTAAAAGAGAAAAATTATATAAAAAATATAATTAATACAAAAGAATATAAATTTTAAATTTAAATAAAATTAAAATGACCTCTATCATTCTGTAAAAAACAAATTATAAAAATTTAATCACTATAAAAATAAAGATTTTAATTTAGTATGTACGAAAGAAATCAAATTTTCAATTTTTTTTTGAAAAAGTATAATTAACACGGAAAAAATATGTCATGAATGAATAAATAAAAGCTATTATTTGGAGAAAGTACACAACCTTCTATGGATGTTTTTCACTACTTTTTATATGAAAAATTATTATGTCTGTTAATAATATTTACTATTGGGTGAGAAAATATTTAACTTTTAATATTTAAAATTTAAACTTTTTAATTTGAATTTTGAACTAGATAGGTGGGAAAAGAGTTCAGCATTTAATATTTCTGTAGTAGGAAAAAGATATATATAATAAATTTGAATTTAATATAAAATTTTAGAATAAACAAAAAATGTATTTAAAATTATAAAAATATATTTATAGTTGATAAAAAATAATTTAAGTTTTAAATTTAAACTTCATAGGTGGGGAAAAAGTTTAAAATTGGATGTCAAACATCTATATTAATATCTTACTACTTTTTGCATAGGTGATTGTTAAGCCTATTAATAATACCACAACTTTCTGCATCGAAAATTATTAAGCCTATTAATAATATCTTGTTAAGCCTATTAACAATATATATTGTTATATAAATAAACTAAAAATTAAACGTGTTGGCCTGCCCGTCCCGTCTGCCAACACTTTTTTATATTTAAATTAAAATTGCACTATTCATTTTTTAATTAAATTCTTAATTCAAATTTCAATTTTTTGTAAATATAAATTTATAAAATTCCAAATACTAATGACACAAATTTTTGCAAAAAAATAATTATTTATTATTACTTTATAAATCTAATTGTAATAAATGAAAGTTCTTCTTTGAGATAAAATATAAAAACCTAGACGCAACTATAAGTGCCTTTTTGTGTGGATAAACATAAAAACCTATTACATGCTAATAGTTAAAGGTGGCAAACTAGGCTCGGCCCGGAGGGCCTGTCCACCAACACATTTTTATAAGTAAATTAAAATTTCATCCTTCTTCTTTTATTTTTAAATTTCTAAATCTGATTTTTAATTTATGAAAATATAAATTTGTAAAATTCAAAATATTAATGACACAAATCCTTGCAAAGAAATAATTATTTACATAATATGTTGATGGTTAAAGGTTGCAAACTGGACTTGGCCCAGAGGGCCTGCCCGCCCCGCCTGCCAACACATTTTTATAATTAAATTAAAATTCCACTATTCTTCTTTTATAATTAAATTCCTAATTCAGATTTCAATTTTTGTAAATACAAATTAATAGAATTCCAAATATTAACGACACAAATCCTTACAAAAAATAACTATTTATTATTATTTTGTAAGTCTAATTGTAATAAATGAAAGTTCATCTCTGAGATAAAATATAAAAAAATAGACGCAAATATAATAGCCTTTTTTGTGGATAAATATAAAAACCTATTACATGCTAATAGTTAGAGGTAGCAAACTGGGCTCGGCCCGGAGGGCCGGCCCATCAACACATTTTTGTAATTAAATTTAAATTTCATCATTCTTCTTTTATAATTAAATTCCTAAATCTGATTTTAATTTTTGTAAATTCAAATTTGTAAAATTTGAAATACAAACGACGCAAATTTCAGACGCTACAGTGGTGATGAGAATGCTTAACATGTCACGCGCCATTATTGATAGATCCGGGTAGCGATTACTATTATCCTTCCTCCATTACAATGTATCTAAACGTTCCCAATGTATAGAAACCAAAGCACGCTCATCCAAATAAGCATCAAGTCCAGACCATCCAGCATTAATTGCAAGATTATGGTTGTGGATTTTCAATTCATGATAGAAGACAAGTTTAGCCTTTGGAGTTGACCATGGTAGAAGAGTAAGGAGGGGGCTATCTTGGAATAAAAGAATTTATTTTTTCTTATCCTATCTTTTACATTTATAACTCGTGGTCCCGCTCAATATAACTTATAAGGTTTTCAATGGGATAAAATAAGTCAACCTGATAATGGGTGTGCAAAAAAGCTGGTTCACTTGCCCTGCCCTTGATATGACCTTGACCTGACCCATAAATACTTTTTTTTTTCAACTAGTGTAAATACTGACCCACTTTTAGTTGCGTCAGTTTTAGACCTGACTTGTTTTAATGATGACTCATTGACCCAAAACTTAACCCATACCCATTATGTGAAAAAAAAAATCACAATTACATTAAAAGAAAAGTTTTAACGTAAAATAATTACGTCAAAATTCTTCACGAAAAATATTTCTATCAAAATTTTCCACAAAAATTTATGAAGAAAAATATTTTTCATCAAAATTTGTGACTAAAAACATTTCTGTAAAAAAATTTGATGGAAAAATTTTTTGTCAAATTTTTTTGCGGAATCTAAATTTCGTCAAAATATTTCACAAAATAACATATTCATCAAAAATTTCGACGAAACACATTTCCATCGAAATTTTTTGACGGAAAAAAATTTCATCGAAATTCTTTACAGAATTCAAATTTCGGCGAAAGTTTTCGACGGAAACATTTTCGTTAAACTTTTTGACAAAAACAAATTTCGTCGAGATTTTTAGCGAAACACATTTCCATCGAAAATTTTCGACTAAATATTTTCATCAAGTTTTTTGATAAAAAAACATTTCCATCAAAATTTTGAACGGAACACATTTCTGTCAAAAAATTCCGTAAATTTTTTTGACAAAAAACATTTCGATAAAGAATTTTGACAGAAAAAATTTTCTTTCAAAATTCTTTGGAGAATCTAAATTTCGTCGAAAGTTTCGAAGGAAACATTTCACTCAAAACAATTTTTGTCAGAACACATTACTATTAAAATTTTGACGGAATATTTTTCGCTAAACCCTAAACGAAAAATGAATTCTGTTAAAAATCTTGACGGAATATTTTTCGCTCAAAATTTCTATAGGGATATGTTCTGACGAAAATTTCGACAGAAATTATTTAGAGGGAAATGTTTCATTCGGAACTTTCGACGAGATTTAGATTCTCTAAAGAATTTTGAGAAAATGTTTTTTCCATCAAAATTTTTTATCGAAATATTTTCTGTCAAAAATTTTTACGAAATTTTTTGACAGAAATGTGTTCCGTTGAAAATTTTGATGGAAATGTTTTTTTTTTATCAAAAAATTTGACGAAAATATTTAGTCGAAAATTTTCGATGGAAATGTGTTTCAATATGAATTTTGACGAAAACTTTTTTTTGTCAAAAAGTTTAACGAAAATGTTTCCATCAAAACTTTCGCCGAAATTTGAATTATGTAAAAAAATTCGATGCAAATGTGATTCGTTGAAATTTTTGATAAATATGTTTTTTTTTGAAATATTTTGACGAAATTTAGATTCCGTAAAAAAATTTGACAAAAAAATTTTACGTCAATTTTTTTTACAGAAATGATTAGACACAAATTTTGATGAAAATATTTTTCGTCAAAATTTTTGACGTAATTGTTTTACGTTAAAACTTTTCTTTTAATGTAATTGTTATTTTCTTTTTTTTTTTCACAAAATGGGTATGGGTCAAGTTTTGGGTCAATGGGTTATTATTAAAACAAGTCAGGTCTAAAATTGACCCAAATAAAAGTGGGTCAGTATTTAAACCCAGTTCAAAAAAAATAGGTATTTATGGGTCAGGTCAAGATCAGATCAAGTGCAGGGCAAGTGCACCAGTTCTTTTGCACACCCCTATTATGGGTATATAGGCATGACCTTCAGTCCACATGGAACTATTTGGAGGCATATGAGAAAGATTTGTGCAGTGGAGTTACTAGCACCCAAGCGTGTTGAATAATAATTATTGTAATTATTTTAATTAATGCCAAATAATAATTTAAAATTAATAATTATTTTAATTTTTATTTCATTTATAAATATCTTAAAAAATAAAGTATAGACTTGTATTTACTAAAATCAAAATAATATTTAGATATCTTATGTAGTTAATTTTTGATAGACCGTATGGTTGTTTTATTTTTTATCATCACTTCATGAAACAATCATTTATCAATTATGAAATTTTCATAACTATCATTTATTTTTATCATTTATCAAACACGCAATAGTATAAAAAGTTTTATTTTATATTGTACAGATAGCTACTATATATATTATATTCAGAGTTGTTTTGTGGAACATTTTGTCACATGCCATATAATAATTTCAATTCTTTTGAAAAGTGTAAACTTTTCATCTTAGCAAGTTTTTACTAAAATTTAAATTATATCTGTCATGGGTGAAATACTCAAATTAGACTTGATCCATGGTACAACCTAACTAATTTAAATGTTAAATTAATAAAATTAATTTGACTTCTAATTTTTGAATTTGAAATTTGAATTTAAATATAATCATGAAATCAGATTTTATAACAATGGAGAAAATTAAGGAAATTAATTAATTAGTTTGATTTGCTCAAATTAATGAAACCAGTTAATTATATTGATTGGTTAATTTAATTAATGATTTTTCTTTCCAATTACCCGAAAAATTTAAATGTGTGTTAAAGTACGAGAATTTGAAATGACCAAAATTTTCAGCTCTTGGAACAAAAACTTCCTCGAATATCTCAAAATTTGAATTTGTTGAAAATAAAACAATAGAAGAGAATTTTGATTAATTGTAATTTGTTTTCAAAATCATAGCTAAAGAATCATAATATTGTATGAATAACTCTATAATTTAAGTAATTATAGACCGTATAATGTATCTCTCACCCAACTTTAAATTATATAAGTATTTGAATTCTACGGGCAAAAAGGTAAAAAAAGAAAACCAATTTGTTATTACTGTCAATAAGTTCGATAATTTTGAATTTGCAAGTACTATTCCATAAGATTCCAAAAAATAATGATTATTTATAGTATTAGTTATTGTTTTACTCAATGAATTTAATGTCAATTAACAAAATTTATTGTTAGATCAATCGTTATAAATATTAAATAAACATAATTTTGTTATCGAAACGGTTATAAAATGATATCAATCGTTATAAATAGAGGTGAAACTGGGCCGGGCCGGCCCACAGGGGCCTACAGCCCGGCCCATTAGTGGCCTGTCTGGCTCGGCCTTTTTACTTGACAGGCTGGGCTTGGGCTGGTGTAAAGGTTTGATTACATAATTGGGCCGGATTGTTATATATGAAGCCTGGCCCACGAGCCTCCAAAGCTGGCCCATTTGTTTAATATACTAAAGTTACTCCTTATTTTATCTAAAGAACCAACATCTCAGCACGTGAGATTGCTTATGTGAATCTATTAAAAGGTTTTTTTGTTTCTTAATCTTGGTTTTTTTTTCTATTCTTTATTCTTGTTTTTTTTTCTACATTTACAAATTATTTGCCAACTTATGTAACCTTGGAATTGTATTTGCAGGGGGAGAAAAGAAGAAGATAAGTTTTTGGCTACTCTTGTAGTCATTATGATGTGTTGTATTCATGTAGTTATTTTAATTTACATAAGATGGATTGACTTCTTTAGTTATTCTTGTGATTCATGGTTCTGTTTGGATGTTAAGATTGTCATTTTATTTTAACAATAGAATTTGAGTATTTTGTGGAGTTGATTCATGGTCTACTTGGAAGTTAAAAATTAACAGGCCAACGGGACGGGCCGGGCCATTTGTTTTTTTATAAATGGGCTAAGACAGGCTAACAGTTAGACTCATACTAGGCTATCGGGCCGGGCCAAATTGAAATTTTTTGACATAAGCTTGGGTTGTACGGGGCAAAGCTCGGCCCAGCCCACCTTCACTCCTCAGTTTGAATTTTTTGATTGGAGATCATTAGGGTTTCTGCACCAGATTCTTGGGGATTTCCCATATTCTCTTCTCTATTTATTCCGTTTCGGCAAATATTTCTTCTTAGTTTCCCTTTCCCATTCTTTCTGCAACCCTATCTCTCTCACCATCTGAGAGGAAAACCAAAAGAAACGAACCCTAAAGTGTGTTTTTGCTGCAAGATATGACAGAGTGTGCGATGGGGGTGTGTGTGAGTGATCTTAATAAAAAGATTGATAGTGCTTATAGTTTTGCAACCGATGTTATGAGGAAGAAAAGGAAAGTAAGTGACAACGATGCATCTGCGGATCTACCTGTTATTTTGCCTTCCAGTCATGGCTCTGCATCGTCGAATTTCAAATCACATTACACGCCCGAAGAATGTTCTAGGCTGGAGAAGAAGAGGTGTAAAGAAGATGCTGACAGTACTGAGCCAGCTGGTTCCTTCAAAAGTTGGCTTGCCGGCATTGCTATTGCTACTGCTCCACCTTGTGGGACATTTGATCAATTGATCACTCACGGAAGAGGTCTCAAGAGAAAGATAGGTTGCATTGATGGTGCTACCCAGACGGGCAGGAAGAAGAAAATTGGAGATGATTATGTTTTTGGTGAAACCATTGGGCAAGGGAAATTTGGATCTGTTAGGCTGTGTCAGTCGAGGGTTAGCGGAGCAGAATGTGCTTGTAAGACTCTGAGGAAGGGGGAGGAGACGGTTCATCGAGAGGTTGAGATAATGCAGCACTTGTCTGGACATTCTGGGGTTGTGACACTGCAAGCAGTGTATGAAGAAGCTGAATGCTTTCATCTGGTGATGGAATTGTGCTCTGGTGGGGGACTAATTGATCAAATGGTTAAGGATGGAACTCCATATTCAGAACAGAGGGCTGCTAATATATTCAAGGAATTGATGTTAGTCATCAAGTATTGTCATGACATGGGAGTTGTGCACAGAGATATCAAACCTGAAAATATTCTGCTCACAGCATCAGGGAAATTAAAGCTTGCAGATTTTGGCCTGGCCACTAGAATTTCACAAGGTCAGAACTTGACTGGTTTGGCTGGAAGCCCTTCATATGTTGCCCCAGAAGTATTGTTGGGCCAATACTCTGAGAAGGTGGATATCTGGAGTGCTGGAGTGCTCCTGCATGCTCTTTTGGTTGGCAGTCTTCCATTTCAAGGAAATTCATTGGAGGCAGTTTTTGAGGCTATTAAGTCCGACGAATTAGATTTTCAAACAGGGATGTGGCAATCAATATCTAAACCTGCCCGAGATCTTATTGGGAGAATGCTGACAAGGGATATTTCTGCGAGGATATCAGCTGATGAAGTACTTAGGCATACATGGATATTGTTCAACACAGCGACTACATTAACAATGCTACCCATCAAAACAAAATCGAAGCACAAGTTTGTGGCTGCATCTGAACATAGGTTAGGAGTAAACTGGATAGATAATGGCTCACTTAGCGGGGTTTCATCCTCTGAAAGTTGCAATTCAGATGATCAGGATGAATGTGCATTGATTGATGCGCTTGCCACTGCAATCTCACATGTGAGGATATCCGAACCAAAGAGGAGCAGATTATGTGTTCCCACAGGTCCGATAGTTCAGCACATGAAGTCTAACAACCTTTGTAAAGCATTTTGACCTCCTGACATGCTGCTGACACTACCTATACCACTACTATCTGGACTGCTTTAGCTGGGTTTTTAGAATTTACTTACTTTCCCCAGCACATCATACAGTGGGCTAAGTGGATCTTATTGAACTATGCCTGTGTTTTCTTTCACATTGCACAACATTTAAACACTTGTTTTGTACATGACATAGCTTTGAATAGAATTTTAATCAGAAATAAATGTGCGCTATAAGTCTCCAATCTTTTTATTTTTTGTATTTTTTTCACCTGTTTATCTAATCACCTGACTTAGTCTGGTTCGAATATGATTGGATGCATATAGCTAGTTTCTATATCCATGACTTGATCTCGAAATCGTTGGGTAAAAGGAACAAGTTCTTTATCCCTTAAACAATGATTATTGTTATATGTCTCCAATTCTTTGTATGACTTAACACACACACACACACACACACACACACACACACACACATATATATATAGATAGGAGAGAGAGAGGTAGAATCCTTTGACACCGGTGTCAAATTTCAAGTTTGACTTTAGATCAAATGTCAAAGGATCCTACCTCATGCTTACACTATGATCCGTTTTCAAACTTTTTTTTACAAATTGTTGCAAATTACACTATGTACTCCCGGAAGTACATAGTGTAATTTGTAATAATTTATAAAAAAAAGTTTGTAAAGGATCCTTTCTCGTATTAATGAGACAAGTATATAATTTGAACAAATTAAATTCCAGCCCACCTATATACACCCAAGAGAGAGAGAAGAATCACGAAATAGTTTAGTAGTATTTTTTCAGGATTCACTTTCACGAAATAGTTTTCCCTAGAATCAATTAACTCTTAATTTCAGCATCAATTTCGCAATATTAATGACGAATTAAGAAGTTTCAATCTTTTGTTGATGTGATTCTTCTTCTTCTTTGTTTTGGAAATATATCATAATTATCTTTTTGAGACCGATTAGGCTTCTTCTGGTATTTTTTTCGACTCTTTGAGAGTCGGCTATGAAACTAATTTAGAGAGCGAAGTCCATCCCAAAGGTGGAATGTGGGGATCGAATCGAAACCTCTTTCTTTTCACACGGCTCATTGTAAGAACCCGCACCGTTAAATTAGGAAATTAAGTTAATTAAATGTGGAGTTTTATTTTAAGGAAATTTATGAGTCATGAGGTTAACAGTTATGGAATTTATGAGTCATAAGGTTAGTAGTTATGAAATTTACGAGTCATAAGGTTAGCAGTTACGAAATTTATGAGTCAAAGGTTAGCAATTATGGAATTTATAAGTAATAAGGTTAGCAGTTATGGAATTTATGAGTCATAAGTTAGCAGTTATGGAGTTTAAGAGTCAGTCGTTATTTTTTTTGTAATTAAGTTGGGTTTTAATTGTGTTTATGGTTATTTAGGGTTGCATTTTTAGAAATTCAAATTTTAGCCTACAAATAGTCTAGTATATAATTTGAAAAATGGAGAGAATTGCGAAGGCTTAAATAATATAAAAAAATTATAATTAAAAGAGAAAAATTATATAAAAAAAGTATAATTAATACAAAAGAATATAAATTTTAAATTTAAATAAAATTAAAATGACCTCTATCATTCTGTAAAAAATAAATTATAAAAATTTAATCACTATAAAAGTAAAGATTTTAATTTAGTATGTAAGAAAGAAATTAAACTTTCAATTTTTTATTGAAAAAGTATAATTAACACGGAAAAAATATGTCATGAATGAATAAATAAAAGCTATTATTTGGAGAAAGTACACAACCTTCTATGGATATTTTTCACTACTTTTTATATGAAAAATTATTATGTCTATTAATAATATTTATTATTGGGTGAGAAAATATTTAACTTTTAATATTTAAAATTTAAACTTTTTAATTTGAATTTCGAACTAGATAGGTGGGAAAAGAGTCCAGCATTTAATATTTCTGTAGTAGGAAAAAGATATATATAATAAATTCAAATTTAATATAAAATTTTAGATTAAGAAAAAAATGTATTTAAAATTATAAAAATATATTTATAGTTGATAAAAAATAATTTAAGTTTTAAATTTAAACTTCATAGGTGGGAAAAAAGTTTAAAATTGGATGTCAAACATCTATATTAATATCTCACTACTTTTTGCATAGGTGATTGTTAAGCCTATTAATAATACCACAACTTTGTGCATCAGAGTTTGTTAAACCTATTAATAATATTTTGTTAAGCCTATTAATAATATATATTGTTATATAAATAAACTAAAAATTAAACGTGTTGGCCTGCCCGTCCCGCCTGCCAACACTTTTTTATAATTAAATTAAAATTCCACTATTCATTTTTTATAATTAAATTCTTAATTCATATTTCAATTTTTTGTAAATATAAATTTATAAAATTCCAAACACTAATGAACAAATTTTTGCAAAAAAATAATTATTTATTATTACTTTATAAATCTAATTGTAATAAATGAAAGTTCATCTTTAAGATAACATATAAAAACCTAGACGCAACTATAAGTGCCTTTTTTGTGTGGATAAACATAAAAACCTATTACATGCTAATAGTTAAAGGTGGCAAACTGGGCTCGGCCCGGAGGGCCGGCCCACCAACACATTTTTATAAGTAAATTAAAATTTCATCCTTCTTCTTTTATATTTAAATTTCTAAATCTGATTTTTAATTTATGAAAATATAAATTTGTAAAATTCAAAATATTAATGACACAAATCCTTGCAAAGAAATAATTATTTACATAATATGCTGATGGTTAATTGTTGCAAACCGGGCTTGGCCCAGAGGGCCTGCCCGCCCCACCTGCCAACACATTTTTATAATTAAATTAAAATTCCACTATTCTTCTTTTATATTAAATTCCTAATTCAGATTTCAATTTTTGTAAATACAAATTAATAAAATTCCAAATATTAACGACATAAATCCTTAAAAAAAAACTATTTATTATTATTTTGTAAGTCTAATTGTAATAAATGAAAGTTCATCTCTGAGATAAAATATAAAAAAATAGACGCAAATATAATAGCCTTTTTTGTGGATAAATATAAAAACCTATTACATGCTAATTGTTAGAGGTAGCAAACTGGGCTCGGCCCGGAGGGCCGGCCCATCAACACATTTTTATAATTAAATTTAAATTTCATCATTCTTCTTTTATAATTAAATTCCTAAATCTGATTTTAATTTTTATAAATTCAAATTTGTAAAATTTGAAATACAAACGACGCAAGTTTCAGACGCTACAGTGGTGATGAGAATGCTTAACATGTCACGCGCCATTATTGATAGATCTGGGTAGCGATTACTATTATCCTTCCTCCATTACAGTGTATCTAAACGTTCCCAATATATAGAAACCAAAGCACGCTCATCCAAATAAGCATCAAGCTCAGACCTTCCAGCATTAATTGCAAGATTATGGTTGTGGTTTTTCAATTCATGATAGAAGACAAGTTTAGCATTTGGAGTTGACCATGGTAGAAGAGTAAGGAGGGGGCTATCTTGGAATAAAAGAATTTTTTTTCCTTATCCTATCTTTTACATTTATAACTCGTGGTCCCGCTCAATATAACTTATAAGGTTTTCAATAGGATAAAATGAGTCAACCTGATAATGGGTGTGCAAAAAAATTGGTTCACTTGCCCTGTCCTTGATCTGACCTTGACCTGACCCATAAATACTTTTTTTTAAACTAGTTTAAATACTGACCCACTTTTATTTGCGTCAGTTTTAGACATTACTTGTTTTAATAATGACTCATTGACCCAAAACTTAACCCATACCCATTATGTGAAAAAATAGCACAATTACATTAAAAGAAAAGTTTTAACGTAAAACAATTACGTCAAAATTCTTCACGAAAAATATTCCCATCAAAATTTTCCACAAAAATTTATGATGAAAAAAAAATTTCATCAAAATTTGTGACTAAAAACATTTATGTAAAAAAATTTGATGGAAAAATTTTTTGTCAAAATTTTTTTTACGGAATCTAAATTTCATCAAAATATTTCACAAAATAACATATTCATCAAAAATTTCGACGAAACACATTTCCATCGAAATTTTTTGACGGAAAAAAATTTCATCGAAATTCTTTACAGAATTCAAATTTCGGCGAAAGTTTTCGACGGAAACATTTTCGTTAAACTTTTTGACAAAAACAAATTTCGTCGAGATTTTTAGCGAAACACATTTCCATCGAAAATTTTCGACTAAATATTTTCATCAAGTTTTTTGATAAAAAAACATTTCAATCAAAATTTTGAACGGAACACATTTCTGTCAAAAAATTCCGTAAATTTTTTTGACAAAAAACATTTCGATAAAGAATTTTGACAGAAAAAATATTCTTTCAAAATTCTTTGGAGAATCTAAATTTCGTCGAAAGTTTCGAAGGAAACATTTTACTCAAAACAATTTTTGTCAGAACACATTACTATCAAAATTTTGACGGAATATTTTTCGCTCAAAATTTCTATAGGGATATGTTCTGACGAAAATTTCGACAGAAATTATTTAGAGGGAAATGTTTCATTCGGAACTTTCGACGAAATTTAGATTCTCTAAAGAATTTTGAGAAAATGTTTTTTCCGTCAAAATTTTTTATCGAAATATTTTTTGTCAAAAAATTTTACGAAATTTTTTGACAGAAATGTGTTCCGTTGAAAATTTTGATGGCAATGTTTTTTTTTTTTTATCAAAAAATTTGACGAAAATATTTAGTCGAAAATTTTCGATAGAAATGTGTTTCAATAAGAATTTTGACGAAAACTTTTTTTTGTCAAAAAGTTTAACGAAAATGTTTCCATCAAAACTTTCGCCGAAATTTGAATTATGTAAAAAAATTTGATGAAATTTTTTTCCGTAAAAAAATTTCGATGCAAATGTGATTCGTTGAAATTTTTGATAAATATTTATTTTTTGAAATATTTTGACGAAATTTAGATTCCTTAAAAAAATTTGACAAAAAAAATTTTACGTCAATTTTTTTTACAGAAATGATTAGACACAAATTTTGATGAAAATATTTTTCGTCAAAAATTTTGACGTAATTGTTTTACGTTAAAACTTTTCTTTTAATGTAATTGTTATTTTCTTCTTTTTTTTCACAAAATGGGTATGGGTCAAGTTTTGGGTCAATGGGTTATTATTAAAACAAGTCAGGTCTAAAATTGACCCAAATAAAAGTGGGTCAGTATTTAAACCCAGTTCAAAAAAAATAGGTATTTATGGGTCAGGTCAAGATCAGATCAAGTGCAGGGCAAGTGCACCAGTTCTTTTGCACACCCCTATTATGGGTATAAAGGCATGACCTTCAGTCCACATGGAACTATTTGGAGGCAGATGAGAAAGATTTGTGCAGTGGAGTTACTAGCACCCAAGCGTGTTGAATAATAATTATTGTAATTATTTTAATTAATGCCAAATAATAATTTAAAATTAATAATTATTTTAATTTTTATTTCATTTATAAATATCTTAAAAAATAAAGTATAGACTTGTATTTACTAAAATCAAAATAATATTTAGATAGATTATGTAGTTAATTTTTGATAGACCGTATGGTTGTTTTATTTTTTATCATCACTTCATGAAACAATCATTTATCAATTATGAAATTTTCATAACTATCATTTATTTTTATCATTTATCAAACACGCAATAGTATAAAAAGTTTTATTTTATATTGTACAGATAGCTATTAATCTATACTATATTATAATTCAGAGTTGTTTTGTGGAACATTTTGTCACATGCCATATAATAATTTCAATTCTTTTGAAAAGTGTAAACTTTTCATCTTAGCAAGTTTTTACTAAAATTTAAATTATATCTGTCATGGGTGAAATACTCAAATTAGACTTGATCCATGGTACAACCTAACTAATTTAAATGTTAAATTAATAAAATTAATTTGACTTCTAATTTTTGAATTTGAAATTTGAATTTAAATATAATCATGAAATTAGATTTTATAACCATGGATAAAATTAAGGAAATTAATTAATTAGTTTGACTTGCTCAAATTAATGAAACCAGTTTATTATATTGATTGGTTAATTTAATTAATGCTTTTTCTTTCCAATTACCCGAAAAATTTAAATGTGTGTTAAAGTACGAGAATTTGAAATGACCAAAATTTTCAGCTCTTGGAACAAAAACTTCCTCGAATATCTCAAAATTTGAATTTGTTGAAAATAAAACAATAGAAGAGAATTTTGATTAATTGTAATTTGTTTTCAAAATCATAGCTAAAGAATCATAATATTGTATGAATAACTCTATAATTTAAGTAATTATAGACCGTATAATGTATCTCTCACCCAACTTTAAATTATATAAGTATTTGAATTCTACGGGCAAAAAGGTAAAGAAAAGAAAACCAATTTGTTATTACTGTCAATAAGTTCGATAATTTTGAATTTGCAAGTACTATTCCATAAGATTCCAAAAAATAATGATTATTTATAGTATTAGTTATTGTTTTACTCAATGAATTTAATGTCAATTAACAAAATTTATTGTTAGATCAATCGTTATAAATATTAAATAAACATAATTTTGTTATCGAAACGGTTATAAAATGATATCAATCGTTATAAATAGAGGTGAAACTGGGCCGGGCCGGCCCACAGGGGCCTACAGCCCGGCCCATTAGTGGCCTGTCTGGCTCGGCCTTTTTACTTGACAGGCTGGGCTTGGGCTGGTGTAAAGGTTTGATTACATAATTGGGCCGGATTGTTATATATGAAGCCTGGCCCACGAGCCTCCAAAGCTGGCCCATTTGTTTAATATACTAAAGTTACTCCTTATTTTATATAAAGAACCAACATCTCAGCACGTGAGATTGCTTATGTGAATCTATTAAAAGGTTTTTTTGTTTCTTAATCTTGGTTTTTTTTTCTATTCTTTATTCTTGTTTTTTTTTCTACATTTACAAATTATTTGCCAACTTATGTAACCTTGGAATTGTATTTGCAGGGGGAGAAAAGAAGAAGATAAGTTTTTGGCTACTCTTGTAGTCATTATGATATGTTGTATTCATGTGGTTATTTTAATTTACATAAGATGGATTGACTTCTTTAGTTATTCTTGTGATTCATGGTTCTGTTTGGATGTTAAGATTGTCATTTTATTTTAACAATAGAATTTGAGTATTTTGTGGAGTTGATTCATGGTCTACTTGGAAGTTAAAAATTAACAGGCCAACGGGACGGGCCGGGCCATTTGTTTTTTTATAAATGGGCTAAGACAGGCTAACAGTTAGACTCATACTAGGCTATCGGGCCGGGCCAAATTGAAATTTTTTGACATAAGCTTGGGTTGTACGGGGCAAAGCTCGGCCCAGCCCAGCCCACTTTCACCCCTAGTTATAAATATGATGGACCTTCACTCCTCAGTTTAAATTTTTTGATCGGAGATCATTAGGGTTTCTGCACCAGATTCTTGGGGATTTCCCATATTCTCTTCTCTATTTATTCCGTTTCGGCAAATATTTCTTCTTAGTTTCCCTTTCCCATTCTTTCTGCAACCCTATCTCTCTCTCACCATCTGAGAGGAAAACCAAAAGAAACGAACCCTAAAGTGTGTTTTTGCTGCAAGATATGACAGAGTGTGCGATGGGGGTGTGTGTGAGTGATCTTAATAAAAAGATTGATAGTGCTTATAGTTTTGCAACCGATGTTATGAGGAAGAAAAGGAAAGTAAGTGACAACGATGCATCTGCGGATCTACCTGTTATTTTGCCTTCCAGTCATGGCTCTGCATCGTCGAATTTCAAATCACATTACACGCCCGAAGAATGTTCTAGGCTGGAGAAGAAGAGGTGTAAAGAAGATGCTGACAGTACTGAGCCAGCTGGTTCCTTCAAAAGTTGGCTTGCCGGCATTGCTATTGCTACTGCTCCACCTTGTAGGACATTTGATCAATTGATCACTCACGGAAGAGGTCTCAAGAGAAAGATAGGTTGCATTGATGGTGCTACCCAGACGGGCAGGAAGAAGAAAATTGGAGATGATTATGTTTTTGGTGAAACCATTGGGCAAGGGAAATTTGGATCTGTTAGGCTGTGTCAGTCGAGGGTTAGCGGAGCAGAATGTGCTTGTAAGACTCTGAGGAAGGGGGAGGAGACGGTTCATCGAGAGGTTGAGATAATGCAACACTTGTCTGGACATTCTGGGGTTGTGACACTGCAAGCAGTGTATGAAGAAGCTGAATGCTTTCATCTGGTGATGGAATTGTGCTCTGGTGGGGGACTAATTGATCAAATGGTTAAGGATGGAACTCCATATTCAGAAAAGAGGGCTGCTAATATATTCAAGGAATTGATGTTAGTCATCAAGTATTGTCATGACATGGGAGTTGTGCACAGAGATATCAAACCTGAAAATATTCTGCTCACAGCATCAGGGAAATTAAAGCTTGCAGATTTTGGCCTGGCCACTAGAATTTCACAAGGTCGGAACTTGACTGGTTTGGCTGGAAGCCCTTCATATGTTGCCCCAGAAGTATTGTTGGGCCAATACTCTGAGAAGGTGGATATCTGGAGTGCTGGAGTGCTCCTGCATGCTCTTTTGGTTGGCAGTCTTCCATTTCAAGGAAATTCATTGGAGGCAGTTTTTGAGGCTATTAAGTCCGACGAATTAGATTTTCAAACAGGGATGTGGAAATCAATATCTAAACCTGCCCGAGATCTTATTGGGAGAATGCTGACAAGGGATATTTCTGCGAGGATATCAGCTGATGAAGTACTTAGGCATACATGGATATTGTTCAACACAGCGACTACATTAACAATGCTACCCATCAAAACAAAATCGAAGCACAAGTTTGTGGCTGCATCTGAACATAGGTTAGGAGTAAACTGGATAGATAATGGCTCACTTAGCGGGGTTTCATCCTCTGAAAGTTGCAATTCAGATGATCAGGATGAATGTGCATTGATTGATGCGCTTGCCACTGCAATCTCACATGTGAGGATATCCGAACCAAAGAGGAGCAGATTATGTGTTCCCACAGGTCCGATAGTTCAGCACATGAAGTCTAACAACCTTTGTAAAGCATTTTGACCTCCTGACATGCTGCTGACACTACCTATACCACTACTATCTGGACTGCTTTAGCTGGGTTTTTAGAATTTACTTACTTTCCCCAGCACATCATACAGTGGGCTAAAGTGGATCTTATTGAACTATGCCTGTGTTTTCTTTCACATTGCACAACATTTAAACACTTGTTTTGTACATGACATAGCTTTGAATAGAATTTTAATCAGAAATAAATGTGCGCTATAAGTCTCCAATCTTTTTATTTTTTGTATTTTTTTTCACCTGTTTATCTAATCACCTGACTTAGTCTGGTTCGAATATGATTGGATGCATATAGCTAGTTTCTATATCCATGACTTGATCTCGAAATCGTTGGGTAAAAGGAACAAGTTCTTTATCCCTTAAACAATGATTATTGTTATATGTCTCCAATTCTTTGTATGACTTAACACACATATATATATATATATATATATATATATATATAGGAGAGAGAGAGAGGCAGAATCCTTTCACACCGGTGTCAAATTTCAAGTTTGACGTTAGATCAAATGTCAAAGGATCCTACCTCATGCTTACACTATGATCCGTTTACAATTTTTTTTTTTTACAAATTGTTGCAAATTACACTATGTACTCCCGGAAGTACATAGTGTAATTTGTAACAATTTATAAAAAAAAGTTTGTAAAGGATCCTTTCTCGTATTAATGAGACAAATATATAATTTGAACAAATTAAATTCCAGCCCACCTATATACACCCAAGAGAGAGAGAAGAATCACGAAATAGTTTAGTAGTATTTTTTCAGGATTCACTTTCACGAAATAGTTTTCCCTAGAATCAATTAACTCTTAATTTCAGCATCAATTTCGCAATATTAATGACGAATTAAGAAGTTTCAATCTTTTGTTGATGTGATTCTTCTTCTTCTTCTTTGTTTTGGAAATATATCATAATTATCTTTTTGAGACCGATTAGGCTTTCTTCTGGTATTTTTTTCGACTCTTTGAGAGTCGGCTATGAAACTAATTTAGAGAGCGAAGTCCATCCCAAAGGTGGAATGTGGGGATTGAATCAAAACCTCTTTCTTTTCACACTGCTCATTGTAAGAACCCGCACCGTTAAATTAGGAAATTAAGTTAATTAAATGTGGAGTTTTATTTTAAGGAAATTTGTGAGTCATAAGGTTAACAGTTATGGAATTTATGAGTCATAAGGTTAGTAGTTATGAAATTTACGAGTCATAAGGTTAGCAGTTACGAAATTTATGAGTCAAAGGTTAGCAATTATGGAATTTATGAGTAATAAGGTTAGCAGTTATGGAATTTACGAGTCATAAGTTAGCAGTTATGGAGTTTAAGAGTCAGTCGTTATTTTTTTGTAATTAAGTTGGTTTTTAATTGTGTTTATGGTTATTTAGGATTGCATTTTTAGAAATTCAAATTTTAGCCTACAATGGGTTACCAAGGTTGCAAGTTTCAGATGGCTGAAGAAAAAAAAAACCAACAAAATTTAGTTTAGTTAGAGAAAAATTTAATAGGAAAAAAATTAGGAGGACAAATAAACAGAAGGTGAAAGTTCCAAGATTCTAATTCAAAAGCTTGAAAAATAAATGTTATGTCAAATATTGTTAGTTTGGACCACTATCATTAAGTAATAGTATGGAGACTAGGGTAAAAATCTTTACACTGGACATCGCTTAAGCACACACACGAACAAAGAGAGAGAGAGAGAGAGACAAATAGACAGAGATTGTTTGAACAAATACAAATTTTAATCTAAAAAATCAAAAGCAGCAATATGAAGGCAATAGCCTTCCCAAGGCATATCAACATGTTATTACAGTTTGCAGAAAATCTTGAGGGAGTGCCACATTTTAAGGACCTTCACGGTAAACCGAAAATAATACCAGATCATATTAAAATTGAAGAAAATTAGCCATCTCAAGGTTTCCACTGGAAAAAAATGAAATTTCAATGACTCTTGTTAGCTTTCAAATGTTTTATGCATATGTGAGGTTTTACAAATATATTGTGGGTTGTCCAAGATGATTGTAAAAAGTTACTTGTTATACCTTCATTTCAGATGATTTCTTGAGACCTTTATTAGGAGTAGCATCAAGTCTCCTCCCTTTTTTAACTTCTTTTTGAGCTGAGGACCTTCCTTCGTCTCTGTTTTCTACATCAATATTCATGGCTAACTTGTGTTTACCCTCATCTTTACAAGAGAACTTAGATTCCATTTTAGGTACGACAGTTTTCCCATCAAACTTTACAGTGATTTTCCTAATGGGTGCCTGAGGTTTTACTTCAGATTCCTTTTCCAACCTAACACCAGGAGATTCCAATCCCTCAAGCAGAGGATTCAAATTGTCTTCCTTTAATGTTGAAACAGAAATGTGATCAATATCTTGACTCTCAGTGCTAGTTATTTTCCTTGGCCGGCCTCTTTTGGGGTAGCTTCCATCAGGCGAGTTATGGTTTGTAAAATGAGGAGAAGCATCAGTATTCGCATCGGTTCTAGGTTTGGAAATTGAATCTTCACAACCTTTGCTCATATCTTCAAGCTTTGACAGAACATTATCCTTGAGGGAAGCAGGTTTTTTGTAATGTGGAAAATCACTGCCCATATCACGAGTCTTTCTGTATTGAGCAGGTTTCGCAATGTTCTCATTTTTCGGCTCTGAAATTAGAGCTTCACTTACAGTTTTAGGCTTTGACTGCAACTTAGCCTTTTTGGAGGTAGGGTTTTCAGAAGGTGAAAAAGCAGAGCTGCTATCGCAAGCCTTTCTGGATAGAGCTGATTTTCCTGTTTTTGTTCGTGCCAAAATCCACGAGTGATCGTAGCCTTCCTCTTCATTCAATAAAGTATTAGGCTTACGGCCCCTCTTCCCTGGCACAGTATTCAACTGAGTTTTTGACTTTAGTTCCCCAACAGACTCTAAATTGCCAGTTTCTGAATTGGTTTTTGCATTGCTTCTTTTGGAGTTCTTAGTAAGATCATTGTGCAATTTCCTTTTTGAACCAGACTGTTTTATAGCTTCACCGTCCTTAGCAGAAGCACGGGCACTTCTTATGTTTGATTTTGTATCATCCATAATTTGGGCATCTCTCACACAGGCAATATCTGATTCAAGCCGCTTGGTCTCCTGATGAAGAATGCAGTTAAATGTTCAATATTGTATTAATATAGACTGGTACTTTAATAAAGCAAGTGTTGCAATTGTAAAGAAAATTTAGTAATCCAATAACTTGATTAGAAAGATAAAGATAATTTACCTCACAGGGTTGTTCATTTGCATCTTTAGGCACATCAAGCTTGTTTTCAACTAAATGAACCTGAAGCATTGCAACAAAACCATCCTAACTTCAATCTTGCAAATCCTCAAACCAAGTAACAACTTGTTGTAAATAACAACACAAATACAAAGATATCAATGCAACAAAAGGTCGTGTAAAAAACAAGCACCATTCATATGCCCCCATTCCCAATAACATAACTTTTCTCGCCATTATGAAATATGGAGTTGGAAAGTATCCTTATATTTAGCGAAATATTTGCAATATCTCCTATTTAGGGACTGTATATGCTTTAAATAATTATTATTTGATTTGCATTATTTCCTTATTTTCCCAATTTCCTAACATTAGAGATTATAAACCAAGCATGATTTCCTCGAACTATTTGCAAATCTTGTACATATGGAAATGGCTCAAGTGAGCATCATAATTTTGGAATAAGTTGACGATAAATTACTAGTATATTACCAACCAAACAGGACCTGATTATTTTTCTCTGCTGGAATTTGATCAGAAGTTCCTCTTTGAATAATAACTGGTGCACAAGTGACATGGTCGGTAGTTGATTTTTTCCTAATGGAGTTTTAGTAGGCATATGTTTTTTTGGGCATGTTTCAAGAAGGAGAACCAGTATGCTTATGATTTAAAACACATATAACCACAAACATATTACAAATTGGTTATTTGAAAGAAAAAAATCCTGATCATGCTTCACTCTGACTTCCATTACCTAATTTCTTATTCCTTACATTAATTTATTTTACTTAAAAGGTGAGCCTTGGAGCAAGTGGTAAGATTGCATATTTGAGACTGAAAGGTCACAAATTTGAGTCTTGGAAACAGCTTCTTTGCAAAATAAGTGTAAGGGTAAGACTTTATACAATCGACCCTTACCTTTATTTTCACAAAGTCGGAGAGTATTTGTGCTCTAGGGTTTTCCCTTTTACATTACCTAATTTTTCTCGGTTGTTCTATCTTTAATAAAGCATTGAGCATCCTTTGCTTTCCAAAAAACAATTAATTTAGAGGTGGTTCATTTAGAAAACATACAAATGAAACAATAGCAACAGTCAAGGTTCTAGAGATTTTGCAGGTCAGTTAAATTTGTTGCATGGTTTCCAACATGCAGCAAAATTAAGATCAAGAATATCACATGTTATCTATACCAGTTTATCTGATGAGTATCACATAGGACAAGTAAAACGTACCACTGCCTTCTCAGAACCATCCGAATGATCACCACATTGGGGAGTTTCAGAATCGTTCTGGCAAATAGAAGTTACTATCTGTGCATACTCATTGAGAGCTCTGCCAGAAGACTCCATCTCTTTCAGTAGATAAGGTTTTATCTTAACAGCACAGTTGTTAATAACTTTCTCCCCCAGTGTCCAAGAACAAGGAGAAATAGTCTAGGAAAATAAAATACACCAGATTGACAAAGTTAAATAAAAGGACAAGAAATAATAAATAACCAAAACAAATAAATAAATAAAAGAGATGAAAAGAAAAGAATATTGATATAGTGCAAAGTATGTTACCTGAGATTCCTTTCTTACACTATGTAATAGAGGCCTCAGAAGATCTGCTGAAATTTCTTTGCTTTCATTCAAGATTAAGCTCATTATTGATTCCATTGAATGAGCTACATCTTGGGGATGGTTTGACCTTTAAATTGAGTAAATAATACCTTAAGTATTAGTCACTACAGAAGTGAATGAAAACTGAGTGGGAAAAGAAAAAAAGAAAAAGCAATCTACTTTTTCATTAGCATTAATTAGTTTAAAATAAAACAACTTGCCTAATACAAAATAAAATAAAAAAACAATTTGCCAAAGCTTCATCTACTAGTCATATTCATTTGCAAAAGGAAAATACAAATAAAACTCTGATTTCCTTGGCTGCACCGCTTCACTATTGATATGTTAAACACATGAAAGAATTGATAAGAAAGTGACTTCACCTTCATAAGCACCTCTCAAGTAAGTTGATATGAAACTGGAAAATATAGCACTGTTTCATTGAAAATATTTACTTAAATCTCTTCTCTTCCACTGATATTAAAAGTGATATTAGTATTAGAGGGAGATTTGTACAAGAACTGAAACAAAACACTCACCAAAACAGGAAAGAAAATAGACCGTTAGATAAAAATAATTCATGAGCCTTCATCAAAAGGCAAAACTTGTCATAACAATGTCAACTATCATAGCAGCTTAAGCTGTTAGGTGAAGACTTTTACATCTAGCGGAGACACAAAAAAACACTTCAGGTTCAAGGGGTCTTCTTCTTCCCTTTCCTCTTCACACTCGAAACTTGCTTACTCCTATCCTATCCCTCCTCCATTCCTCTGACCACTTTCATTCCAACTGATTCTATTTGTTACATTTCAAATATCCATAATGATTATCTCTCCTATTTTCCTCATTACCCACTTGAGCACCCAATCCCCTGCTGCCCTTCCCTATCTTCCTAACATACACCGCAGGTCCGCAGTAATAAGAGGGTGTCTAACACATGTTCCCAATGATAACAAGGATAGTATACAGAAAAACTGACACATGATTACAACAACAACATGATCTTCTAGTTATGTGATCAACTTCATTAAGTTTCACCAAAATTGCAAAACTTTTTAAATGTCAACTATCTTAAACATAGCTCAAATATCCAATTAGAAGAAATAGAAAGGAAACCTCAAAGTCGGGTGTGGGAATTCTATAGAGATGGTTGTACATTTATTAAATAAATAATTAGAAAAAAAGAAAAACCCAAAGAGAGGTATTAAATTTCACCCACACAAGTTTGGAACACAAAGAAACAGATAAAAGATATATTGTCAAGGCCCTAACCTTATAATGCTCAAGAAATGCTGAAACATCTCAATAACCAGGTCATCACACTCCAGGTCCAGCATGACCAAGCATAATCTAGTCTTCGAAACATTTTCAAGTATGGTAAGTGCTTTTTCATAGCTGCGACCAGATGCAAGAGACAATTTCTCAAAAGCTGCCACTATGAGCTTGAAAATTTCCTGTTTACCATGAAATGAAATTCTTTCTATGTATAATTTGAACAAGAAAAATATGATTAAAAAAAAGCATTAACATCATTTATAGTATACACTATATTGGAATAAAAATGACAATTAAACCAAACTAAAATGATCACCTTCATATGTTCATCATCATAAGGGACATCTGGCGCTGTAGTTCTTGTAATCTCAGTAATGCAAGATGTAACCAAAATCTTAACATCCTCATCTGTGTGCCTCAAAAGTTCATCAGAAATCAATGCCTTCATTGATGGTACCAGTGATTCTTGAATTGAATTAGTTGGTGCTTGATCCACAGTTGATAATATCAGCTCCAGTTCCTAAAAGTTAGAAAACCAAAATAATAATAATAATTATTATTATAAGAAGAGTAAAGTCAGAGTTCAATCAGGCTCAGAAGCTTGTCATAACAATGTTGTTTAAATGAGTTCCAAAATTCAGAAGAAGCCCTGAAATACATGAGGAAAACTCCTAATTTATGCTGTTACTGGAGAAGAGTTAACCAGATATTCCACTTGATAGAAGGAATTCATCAGAACAAAGAGAAGAAAATTACAAGAAATTTGGAGGAAAAAGGATCCTCCATAATGAAAAACAGAAAATAAAACAAGAAAGAAAAAGAGAAAACATCTGGAGCAAGGCTGCCCCATTCCTTTGCATATCAGTAGGGAGTAAATGGGATTTTAAGGTTCTGGTTTGGAAGTGTGTTGCCTTCATTGCTCAGGGCAAGGTTTGTATACTGGACATTGCTTCTCTGGTGAAGGGTGCCCTACCATGTAATTATGCAAGTTTGGTCTCTAACAAGCAAGTGAGCCAAGCTGAACAGAAGTGTGGGCTTCCTTGTACTGGGTTAATGGCTGCATTTGGCAATTGCTACAGGTTGATTGTGATAAGTATTGAGTGATGGTCAAATTTGTGATTTTGTCCGTTTCAGTGGACAATGGGCATTATGTGCCCTTGTTGCTTATTGCCACAGAGTAACCATTTTGTCAAGGTGGTGAATCCTTGGTGGGGTCTCCTTTACATAAAATCCTGCCAATACACTGAAAGTATAGTTCACTAGTGCAAGGGGAGGTTGGCTCCCTTTGCAAGGCGCCGTCTTTTGCCTTGCTCTTGCCAATGTGTTCACCTCCTCATGGTGAAGCGCTTGGGTGTGGCATCCCAGATATCCAGCCGTAAGGCAAAATAGACCCCTAAGGGAATCTGGGAAGCGCCAACAACATAATCATCATAGGTTAATTTCTTTTGATTTATCATGAATTGCTGGCCAGTTTTATTATCATCACACTGTAATTGGTCATGTGTACACACAGCAATGATGTCTTGTCCATATGTAGGTATTTGAGATATGCAAATGTAAAGAACCTTGGTGGAAGTAATTTAGAAAAGAAATAGCGTTATTTACACAAACTCCCCTTTTTTTATTTTATTTCCATTTTCTCTCATTTTCTACCCTTTGATCCTTTTTCAATCCTTTCTCATGGTCTCGCCCTTACACCCTCTTTCCCTTCCCAACTCCTTCACTCTCTTTAGTTACGTCTAGTTTCTCCAAACCCCAATTCATTTCTCTTAGATCTCTCAAATTGGGTTATGGAAATGGCTTCTAGCCCCCGCACAGTTGAAGAGATCTTCAAGGACTACAGTGCTCGAAGAACTGGTGTTGTTCGTGCTCTCACTCAAGATGTTGATGAATTTTACGGGCTCTGTGATCCAGATAAGGAGAACTTGTGCCTCTATGGACATCCCAATGAAGCCTGGGAAGTGACTCTGCCAGCAGAGAAAGTTCCTCTGGAGCTTCCTGAGCCAGCTCTTGGCATCAACTTTGCTAGAGATGGCATGAACCGCAGGGACTGGCTTTCTCTGGTTGCTGTGCACAGTGATTCATGGTTGCTTTCTGTGGCCTTTTATCTTGGAGCTCGTCTCAACCGCAATGAAAGGAAACGTTTATTTAGTTTGATGAACGATCTTCCCACCGTTTTTGAAGTTGTGACTGACAGGAAACCAGTTAAGGACAAGCCCACTGTGGATAGTGGAAGCAAATCTCGGGGAAGCACCAAGAGATCTAGTGATGGCCAAGTTAAAAGCAACCCAAAGTTTGCAGATGAGGGTTATGAGGAGGATGAAGATGAGCATAGTGAAACACTTTGTGGGAGCTGTGGCGGAAATTACAATGCGGATGAATTTTGGATTGGCTGTGATATATGTGAGAGGTGGTTCCATGGGAAATGTGTGAAGATTACTCCTGCAAAGGCTGAGAGCATCAAGCAATATAAATGTCCATCATGCAGCATGAGGAGGGGCAGGCCCTAGGATGAAGCCAATATGTTATGTTGTGGCTGACAAGATACTGTAATATTGTTACATCACTTAAGAGAAGTTCATGTAATAGGTATAGTGTCTATGTCTAATGCCGTATTTCTCTGGGATTAAGTTTGTTTTCACCGAGGTGAATTCTTAGTGTATGTTATATACTTATAGAATAGAATATGATGAATTCTGATTTTTCAATTGATTGATATTTGCTTGAATGTACACATTGAACTTTTTTTTAAACCTTGTTTCAGAAAAGAAAAGGTGGTCATTTCACCTTTTCCCCACCAGAGTTTCTTCTAATGATACTTTCGGTATGTTGCTTGATTGGTTAATGAAAAGATTATATGAAAAAAAAAGTTTCTGTATATTGATATTGAATCATTTACATGAGGAATGAGGAGTATTTATACAAGGAAAAAGTAACTGAGCATGACTCAGCTATGACTCGCTTATGACTCACCTATGACTCACCTATGACTCACCTATGACTCACCTATGACTCAATCATAATCAATTCTAATTAATAAAATAACGGATTCTAATTAATTACAATCAATCCTAATTAATAGGAAATAAAAATGGAAACATAATTGAATTTTAATTCTGATTTTCTACAGCAAAGAACCTCCAACATTTCGTTAGTATTAATTCTATTAAGAATTAAGCACCGCAGTCCAAATAAAAGACTTGACCTTAAAGGAGGTTTTGGACTTCCAAAGGGGCTTCTCAATATGCACAGTCACTCTATTCAACCAATGAGTCAGAAATTGGAAAAAGGGTTTGCAGGAATACAACAAATTAGACAAATGAACTGAACCCCTGAGACCCAAAGAGACTCCAAGTCAGAAAATTCAAGAAAAATGAAAACTTGAATGCCATAGAAAAAGTGGAAGAAGGATTAGACCTTGAGAACCATCACATTAATAAAAAAATTTAAAAAAAAACTCTACAGAATTTCTATGGAAACTGATCAAAATTTGGGTGTGCCAACCCATTTGAGGTTAGGAATGCCAAATATCATGACAAACAATTGTATTACAGAAAAAAGAAAATTGTAAGGAAAACATATATCTACACCAAACATAAGAAACTCAAACCAATAACAAACATGTTCAACAGATGATCATCCAAACTGATAGAAATTCATGATCAATTCAGAAAACACAATGGAATTCATGATGACAAAAAAAATCCACCAGAAAAATATTCATTTACAGAAAGATATGCAAAATACATGAAAGGCAAGAGGGAGCATTACATCAAGTTGTTCAAGAAGCTTATCAACTGAAGGGAGGTATTTGAGTAAATTCCTTCCCACATGTCTAAGCTTCTTTCCTGTATCCCTCTCAATCAAATACTCAGCCTCATTAGGAGATGTCATTTTCTTTCCAGAAAGTTGGCACATTCACACTGCAAACTTTGCAATTTATAGCCCTAACCCTGTCAATGCAAACAACTCAGCACAGCTATATTCAGGGGTTTTTAGCAAAGTGTTGGACATGCAAGCAAATACATAAAATTCAGTTTTTGATTCCCCCCCAATGTTTTTTAATACCTTTTCAGTTTCTGGGTTTGCAATCTGTCATACAGTGTACTAGGATTTTTATTTTATTTTTTTCCCTCTTATTTGGTTACCTTAAAAAGAAAACTCCCCAAAGGATCCTTTCCTTTTTTCTCTCATTGGTGCTTTAATGCAACGTTGAGGGGCATTGCTGATGAACTCAGTTTTGGTCATCACCCTCCCTGCAATTACCGTTATACCCTTGTTCATTTTATTTTAATGTTTTTTTTAAATAAACTCTTGTTGTGGAAATAGATCCTCTCATGTGAAAAAATGATGATGGTCATATTATTTGATTACAACTACTCATTGATGATGAGATAAGAGGAAAAAATATATATAATTTTTAAATAAGTGTTTGAGATAAAATAATATGATCACATAATCATATGTAAATTTCTAAATGAATGATTGTGATAAAATAAACATCATGACATGATGAATTTTACATGCGAGAGAATTCACTCCCCTAGTTTTGCACAACAGCACTATGTGTCACTAACACTCAACTCACTAGTAAACCTGGTTTTTGGTAATTGGTGTCTGTCTGTGTGCTACAAGGATTCGTGTGTCTTTCACAGTGCGCAGCTCAAATTGAAAAGGTTCCACACTTTCACATGAAAAAGTATTTTTTTTTTTTGTTTTTTTAAGCTTAAAGAGAGGTTGACTATAAAGTAATATTTATAGGGTCTAATAAGAATTGGGATAGGATATTATGACAACCAAAATAATGTTACTACCAATGTTACGATCACATCTTAACCGTTGATTTCCGCTAATCAACGGTTATCATTTATTGCAAATTAATAATTAATTAATAAGTTTGATTTGAAAAATGATAACCGTTGATTGACGGAAATTAACGGTTAAGATGTGGTCGTAACATTAATTGTAAGATTATTTGGTTGTTACAATATCTTGCATTAACTTGAAAAATGATAACCGTTGATTGACGGAAATCAACGGTTAAGATATGGTCATAACATTATTTGGTTGTTACAATATCCTGCATTAATTTGAAAAATGATAACCATTGATTGGCGAAAATAAACGGTTAAGATGTGGTCGTAACATTAATAGTAACATTATTTGGTTGTCACAATATCCTGTCCCATAAGAATTTTGGAATAATTTGAGAGATCAATCCCATAAGACAGGCTAACAGTTAGACTCATACTAGGCTATCGGGCCGGGCCAAATTGAAATTTTTTGACATAAGCTTGGGTTGTACGGGGCAAAACTCGGCCCAGCCCACTCTCACCCCTATTTATAAATATGATGGACCTTCACTCCTCAGTTTAAATTTTTTGATCGGAGATCATTAGGGTTTGTGCACCAGATTCTTGGGGATGAAAACAGTGATTGCTTGAGAGAATTAGAGGTAAAATGTGATTCAGTTCGAGTTGTTTAGTGAATAGTGTACTTTGTTAGATTATATTTTCTTAGGGTTACAGATACTCTGTTGAAGCTAGAGTTAAGAATGTTGTTTGCGTGCTAATTTTATGATTTCAGATTGGCCTCGGAGATTATTTGCATGAAAAGGCCCCTATGAACACTTTTTATGTTTTCATTATAATTACTTCAATGGCTGAAAAGATAGTTATATATATATCAATTAAATGGCTTTTTGTTAATGTGGATGCTTATGGATTAGATGGTTGATTATGACTTGTGTTATATAAGCAGGATATTTTGAATTTGAGGCTGAAGCGAACGGAATTATGGCAGATTTAGAAAATCTGCTTTTGGAGGCTGCGGGGAGAACTGGGAGAAACCGACACTCTCTTGTGATGCATGTATGAAGAAGCTGAATGCTTTCATCTGGTGATGGAATTGTGCTCTGGTGGGGGACTAATTGATCAAATGGTTACCTTCAAGAAGAGGGCATGATGGTGCATATTCGGATGGTGGGAGTGATTCTAGGGAGGATGATGAGCTTAATTATCAAGGCAGAAAGCCCCCTGGCTCGCAAGGTCCCCTAAAGCAGAGGTTAGATCATACAGAAAGAGATGATGATGATGAGGAAGAAGGGGATGATGACAACGATGGCAGTTCTGACCACGAGGGCGATAGCAGTGATGAATCTAATATTGGCGATGATCTTTATAAGAATGATGATGACCGACGGAAGCTTTCTGAGATGACTGAATTTCAAAGAGAGATGATATTGTCAGATAGGGCTAGCAAGAAGGATGATAAAAAATTATTGGGGAAGATAGCATCAAAACGTGAGAAGGAAAAGCCAATTGTACCCAGAAAACAGACTCCACCCCTCCCTTCATCTCGTGTGCGTTCATCAGCCAGGTCTGCTGACAGGTCAACTGCCAAGGATGATGCATTAAATGAATTGCGCGCAAAGCGATTGAAACAGCAAGACCCAGAAGCACACCGCAGGCTAAGAGAGGCATCTAGAAGTTCAGGGCCCAGGCATTTTTCACCAAAACGCAAACCTTTCACTTCAACAAGTCTTAGTAGCTCAAGCCATCGTGACAGTGAAAGTAGGTCCCGCGGTGATGACGAAGGTTCAACTGGAGAAGGAGGAATTATTTACAGTGATGATGACAGGGTGTTATCTGGATTTGAAGGGCCTTCATTCAAGGATATAAAAGAAATCACCATTCACAGGTCAAAACTTGCAAAATGGTTTATGGAGCCTTTCTTTGAGGAGTTAATTGTTGGTTGTTTTGTAAGAGTTGGTATTGGTAGATCAAAATCCGGGCCTATCTACAGGCTCTGCATGGTGAAAAATGTTGATGCTTCAGATCCTGATCGGCAGTATAAATTAGAGAATAAAACCACATACAAGTACTTGAATTTAGTCTGGGGAAATGAAACTTCTGCTGCGAGGTGGCAAATGGCTATGGTTAGCGACTCTGCTCCACACGAGGAGGAGTTTAAACAGTGGGTTAAGGAAGTAGAACGAAGTGGTGGCCGGATGCCATCCAAGCAAGATGTGTTAGAAAAAAAACAAGCTATAGAAAAGATCAACACATTTGTTTACTCTGCAGCTACTGTGAAGCAGATGTTACAAGAGAAAAAATCTGCCTCATCGAGGCCATTAAATGTTGCAGCTGAGAAGGACAGGCTGAGGAGGGAATTGGAAATAGCACAAAGTAAGCATAATGAAGTTGAAGTGGAGAGGATCAAGACAAGACTGCAAGAATTGGATGCATCCCGGCAAGCTCGGGAGAAGGATGCTAAGGCTTTGAAGCTTGCTGAGATGAACAGAAAGAACAGGTTTGAGAACTTCAAAAATGCATCCATATTGAAGCCGGTAAAAACAGGTTTGAAAGCAGGAGAGGCAGGTTACGATCCATTTTCAAGGAGATGGACTAGATCAAGGAACTACTATGTTTCAAATCATGGAAGAGGCTGCAGCTGGAAATAACAGTGCCAGTGGCGCAGTGGCTGATACAAGCAGCAATGTGATGGGAGCAGCTGTAGTAGCGGAGGCAGGCATGGTGGCTACTGCTGCGGCTTTGGAAGCTGCTGCTGGTGCTGGAAAGTTAGTAGACACAAGTGCTCCGGTGGATCAAGGTACAGAGTCAAATATGCTGCACAATTTTGAGCTGCCAATATCATTAGCTATACTCCAAAAGTTTGGTGGAGCCCAAGGAGCTCAGGTAGGATTTATGACAAAAAAACGAAGAATTGAAGCAACTGTTGGATTTAGAGTCCCAGAAAATGATGGCGGGAGGCATGCGCTGACATTAACAGTTAGTGATTACAAGCGAAGAAGAGAGCTTCTTTGAAATTTGTTGAACTAAAAAATTTAATCAGCCTGACACTTTTTTAAGGTGAAGTTGGTTTGTATTATCCGTAGTACTGCTGTGCCCGTAAATAACTAAAGATTCATCATTGTGTTTTCATTTCCTTTTTTCCTTTCCCAAAATTTTATATCTATCATGGGTGAAATACTCAAATTAGACTTGATCCATGGTACAACCTAACTAATTTAAATGTTAAATTAATAAAATTAATTTGACTTCTAATTTTTGAATTTGAAATTTGAATTTAAATATAATCATGAAATCAGATTTTATAACAATGGAGAAAATTAAGGAAATTAATTAATTAGTTTGATTTGCTCAAATTAATGAAACCAGTTAATTATATTGATTGGTTAATTTAATTAATGTTTTTTCTTTCCAATTACCCGAAAAATTTAAATGTGTGTTAAAGTACGAGAATTTGAAATGACCAAAATTTTCAGTTCTTGGAACAAAAACTTCCTCGAATATCTCAAAATTTGAATTTGTTGAAAATAAAACAATAGAAGAGAATTTTGATTAATTGTAATTTTTTTTCAAAATCATAGCTAAAGAATCATAATATTGTATGAATAACTCTATAATTTAAGTAATTATAGACCGTATAATATATCTCTCACCCAACTTTAAATTATATAAGTATTTGAATTCTATGGGCAAAAAGGTAAAGAAAAGAAAACCAATTTGTTATTACTGTCAATAAGTTCGATAATTTTGAATTTGCAAGTACTATTCCATAAGATTCCAAAAAATAATAATTATTTATAGTATTAGTTATTGTTTTACTCAATGAATTTAATGTCAATTAACAAAATTTATTGTTAGATCAATCGTTATAAATATTAAATAAACATAATTTTGTTATCGAAACGGTTATAAAATGATATCAATCGTTATAAATAGAGGTGAAACTGGGCCGGGCTAGCCCACAGGGGCCTACAGCCCGACCCATTAGTGGTCTGGTCTGGCTCGGCCTTTTTACTTGACAGGCTGGGCTTGGGCTGGTGTAAAGGTTTGATTACATAATTGGGCCGGACTGTTATATATGAAGCCTGGCCCACGAGCCTCCAAGGCTGGCCCATTTGTTTAATATACTAAAGTTACTCCTTATTTTATGTAGGAAGAACCAACATCTCAGCACGTGAGATTGCTTATGTGAATCTATTAAAAGGATTTTTTATTTCTTAATCTTGGTTTTTTTTTCTATTCTTTATTCTTGTTTTTTTTTTCTACATTTACAAATTATTTGCCAACTTATGTAACCTTGGAATTGTATTTGCAGGGGGAGAAAAGATGAAGATAAGTTTTTGGCTACTCTTGTAGTCATTATGATGTGTTGTATTCATGTAGTTATTTTAATTTACATAGTATGGATTGACTTCTTTAGTTATTGTTGTGATTCATGGTTATGTTTGGATGTTAAGATTGTCATTTTATTTTAACAATAGAATTTGAGTATTTTGTGGAGTTGATTCATGGTCTACTTGGAAGTTAAAAATTAACAGGCCAACGGGCCAGGCCATTTGTTTTTTTATAAATGGGACAAGACAGGCTAACAGTTAGACACATACTATGCTATCGGGCCGGGCCAAATTGAAATTTTTTGACATAGGCTTGGGCTGTACGGGGCAAAGCTCGGCCCAGCCCAGCCCACTTTCACCCCTAGTTATAAATATGATGGACCTTCACTCCTCAGTTTAAATTTTTTGATCGGAGATCATTAGGGTTTATGCACCAGATTCTTGGGGATTTCCCATATTCTCTTCTCTATTTATTCCGTTTCGGCAAATATTTCTTCTTAGTTTCCCTTTCCCATTCTTTCTGCAACCCTATCTCTCTCACCATCTGAGAGGCAAACCAAAAGAAACGAACCCTAAAGTGTGTTTTTACTGCAAGATAGGACAGAGTGTGCGATGGGGGTGTGTGTGAGTGATCTTAATAAAAAGATTGAGAGTGCTTATAGTTTTGCAACCGATGTTATGAGGAAGAAAAGGAAAGTAAGTGATAACGATGCATCTGCGGATCTACCTGTTATTTTGCCTTCCAGTCATGGCTCTGCATCGTCGAATTTCAAATCACATTACACACCCGAAGAATGTTCTAGGCTGGAGAAGAAGAGGTGTAAAGAAGATGCTGACAGTACTGAGCCAGCTGGTTCCTTCAAAAGTTGGCTTGCCGACATTGCTATTGCTACTGCTCCACCTTGTGGGACATTTGATCAATTGATCACTCACGGAAGAGGTCTCAAGAGAAAGATAGGTTGCATTGATGGTGCTACCCAGACGGGCAGGAAGAAGAAAATTGGAGATGATTATGTTTTTGGTGAAACCATTGGGCAAGGGAAATTTGGATCTGTTAGGCTGTGTCAGTCGAGGGTTAGCGGAGCAGAATGTGCTTGTAAGACTCTGAGGAAGGGGGAGGAGACGGTTCATCGAGAGGTTGAGATAATGCAGCACTTGTCTGGACATTCTGGGGTTGTGACACTGCAAGCAGTGTATGAAGAAGCTGAATGCTTTCATCTGGTGATGGAATTGTGCTCTGGTGGGGGACTAATTGATCAAATGGTTAAGGATGGAACTCCATATTCAGAACAGAGGGCTGCTAATATATTCAAGGAATTGATGTTAGTCATCAAGTATTGTCATGACATGGGAGTTGTGCACAGAGATATCAAACCTGAAAATATTCTGCTCACAGCATCAGGGAAATTAAAGCTTGCAGATTTTGGCCTGGCCACTAGAATTTCACAAGGTCAGAACTTGACTGGTTTGGCTGGAAGCCCTTCATATGTTGCCCCAGAAGTATTGTTGGGCCAATACTCTGAGAAGGTGGATATCTGGAGTGCTGGAGTGCTCCTGCATGCTCTTTTGGTTGGCAGTCTTCCATTTCAAGGAAATTCATTGGAGGCAGTTTTTGAGGCTATTAAGTCCGACGAATTAGATTTTCAAACAGGGATGTGGCAATCAATATCTAAACCTGCCCGAGATCTTATTGGGAGAATGCTGACAAGGGATATTTCTGCGAGGATATCAGCTGATGAAGTACTTAGGCATACATGGATATTGTTCAACACAGCGACTACATTAACAATGCTGCCCATCAAAACAAAATCGAAGCACAAGTTTGTGGCTGCATCTGAACATAGGTTAGGAGTAAACTGGATAGATAATGGCTCACTTAGCGGGGTTTCATCCTCTGAAAGTTGCAATTCAGATGATCAGGATGAATGTGCATTGATTGATGCGCTTGCCACTGCAATCTCACATGTGAGGATATCCGAACCAAAGAGGAGCAGATTGTGTGTTCCCACAGGTCCGATAGTTCAGCACATGAAGTCTAACAACCTTTGTAAAGCATTTTGACCTCCTGACATGCTGCTGACACTACCTATACCACTACTATCTGGACTGCTTTAGCTGGGTTTTTAGAATTTACTTACTTTCCCCAGCGCATCATACAGTGGGCTAAAGTGGATCTTATTGAACTATGCCTGTGTTTTCTTTCACATTGCACAACATTTAAACACTTGTTTTGTACATGACATAGCTTTGAATAGAATTTTAATCAGAAATAAATGTGCGCTATAAGTCTCCAATCTTTTTATTTTTTGTATTTTTTTTCACCTGTTTATCTAATCACCTGACTTAGTCTGGTTCGAATATGATTGGATGCATATAGCTAGTTTCTATATCCATGACTTGATCTCGAAATCGTTGGGTAAAAGGAACAAGTTCTTTATCCCTTAAACAATGATTATTGTTATATGTCTCCAATTCTTTGTATGACTTAACACACACACACACACACACACATATATATATATATATATAGGAGGGAGAGAGAGAGGCAGCATCCTTTCACACCGGTGTCAAATTTCAAGTTTGACGTTAGATCAAATGTCAAAGGATCCTACCTCATGCTTACACTATGATCCGTTTACAATTTTTATTTTTTTTTACAAATTGTTGCAAATTACACTATGTACTCCCGGAAGTACATAGTGTAATTTGTAACAATTTATAAAAAAAAGTTTGTAAAGGATCCTTTCTCGTATTAATGAGACAAATATATAATTTGAAAAAATTAAATTCCAGCCCACCTATATACACCCAGGAGGGAGAGAAGAATCATGAAATAGTTTAGTAGCATTTTTTCAGGATTCACTTTCACGAAATAGTTTTCCCTAGAATCAATTAACTCTTAATTTCAGCATCAATTTCGCAATATTAATGACGAATTAAGAAGTTTCAATCTTTTGTTGATGTGATTCTTCTTCTTCTTCTTTGTTTTGGAAATATATCATAATTATCTTTTTGAGACCGATTAGGCTTTCTTCTGGTATTTTTTTCGACTCTTTGAGAGTCGGCTATGAAACTAATTTAGAGAGCGAAGTCCATCCCAAAGGTGGAATGTGGGGATTGAATCAAAACCTCTTTCTTTTCACACTGCTCATTGTAAGAACCCGCACCGTTAAATTAGGAAATTAAGTTAATTAAATGTGGAGTTTTATTTTAAGGAAATTTGTGAGTCATAAGGTTAACAGTTATGGAATTTATGAGTCATAAGGTTAGTAGTTATGAAATTTACGAGTCATAAGGTTAGCAGTTACGAAATTTATGAGTCAAAGGTTAGCAATTATGGAATTTATGAGTAATAAGGTTAGCAGTTATGGAATTTACGAGTCATAAGTTAGCAGTTATGGAGTTTAAGAGTCAGTCGTTATTTTTTTGTAATTAAGTTGGTTTTTAATTGTGTTTATGGTTATTTAGGATTGCATTTTTAGAAATTCAAATTTTAGCCTACAAATAGTCTAGTATATCATTTGAAAAATGGAGAGAATTGCGAAGGCTTAAATAATATAAAAAAATTATAATTAAAAGAGAAAAATTATATAAAAAATATAATTAATACAAAAGAATATAAATTTTAAATTTAAATAAAATTAAAATGACCTCTATCATTCTGTAAAAAACAAATTATAAAAATTTAATCACTATAAAAATAAAGATTTTAATTTAGTATGTACGAAAGAAATCAAATTTTCAATTTTTTTTTGAAAAAGTATAATTAACACGGAAAAAATATGTCATGAATGAATAAATAAAAGCTATTATTTGGAGAAAGTACACAACCTTCTATGGATATTTTTCACTACTTTTTATATGAAAAATTGTTATGTCTATTAATAATATTTACTATTGGGTGAGAAAATATTTAACTTTTAATATTTAAAATTTAAACTTTTTAATTTGAGTTTCGAACTACATAGGTGGGAAAAGAGTCCAGCATTTAATATTTCTGTAGTAGGAAAAAGATATATATAATAAATTTGAATTTAATATAAAATTTTAGAATAAACAAAAAATGTATTTAAAATTATAAAAATATATTTATAGTTGATAAAAAATAATTTAAGTTTTAAATTTAAACTTCATAGGTGGGGAAAAAGTTTAAAATTGGATGTCAAACATCTATATTAATATCTTACTACTTTTTGCATAGGTGATTGTTAAGCCTATTAATAATACCACAACTTTCTGCATCGAAAATTATTAAGCCTATTAATAATATCTTGTTAAGCCTATTAACAATATATATTGTTATATAAATAAACTAAAAATTAAACGTGTTGGCCTGCCCGTCCCGTCTGCCAACACTTTTTTATAATTAAATTAAAATTGCACTATTCATTTTTTAATTAAATTCTTAATTCATATTTCAATTTTTTGTAAATATAAATTTATAAAATTCCAAATACTAATGACACAAATTTTTGCAAAAAAATAATTATTTATTATTACTTTATAAATCTAATTGTAATAAATGAAAGTTCTTCTTTGAGATAAAATATAAAAACCTAGACGCAACTATAAGTGCCTTTTTGTGTGGATAAACATAAAAACCTATTACATGCTAATAGTTAAAGGTGGCAAACTAGGCTCGGCCCGGAGGGCCTGTCCACCAACACATTTTTATAAGTAAATTAAAATTTCATCCTTCTTCTTTTATTTTTAAATTTCTAAATCTGATTTTTAATTTATGAAAATATAAATTTGTAAAATTCAAAATATTAATGACACAAATCCTTGCAAAGAAATAATTATTTACATAATATGTTGATGGTTAAAGGTTGCAAACTGGACTTGGCCCAGAGGGCCTGCCCGCCCCGCCTGCCAACACATTTTTATAATTAAATTAAAATTCCACTATTCTTCTTTTATAATTAAATTCCTAATTCAGATTTCAATTTTTGTAAATACAAATTAATAGAATTCCAAATATTAACGACACAAATCCTTACAAAAAATAACTATTTATTATTATTTTGTAAGTCTAATTGTAATAAATGAAAGTTCATCTCTGAGATAAAATATAAAAAAATAGACGCAAATATAATAGCCTTTTTTGTGGATAAATATAAAAACCTATTACATGCTAATAGTTAGAGGTAGCAAACTGGGCTCGGCCCGGAGGGCCGGCCCATCAACACATTTTTGTAATTAAATTTAAATTTCATCATTCTTCTTTTATAATTAAATTCCTAAATCTGATTTTAATTTTTGTAAATTCAAATTTGTAAAATTTGAAATACAAACGACGCAAATTTCAGACGCTACAGTGGTGATGAGAATGCTTAACATGTCACGCGCCATTATTGATAGATCCGGGTAGCGATTACTATTATCCTTCCTCCATTACAATGTATCTAAACGTTCCCAATGTATAGAAACCAAAGCACGCTCATCCAAATAAGCATCAAGTCCAGACCATCCAGCATTAATTGCAAGATTATGGTTGTGGATTTTCAATTCATGATAGAAGACAAGTTTAGCCTTTGGAGTTGACCATGGTAGAAGAGTAAGGAGGGGGCTATCTTGGAATAAAAGAATTTATTTTTTCTTATCCTATCTTTTACATTTATAACTCGTGGTCCCGCTCAATATAACTTATAAGGTTTTCAATAGGATAAAATAAGTCAACCTGATAATGGGTGTTCAAAAAAGCTGCTTCACTTGCCCTGCCCTTGATATGACCTTGACCTGACCCATAAATACTTTTTTTTTCAACTAGTGTAAATACTGACCCACTTTTATTTGCGTCAGTTTTAGACCTGACTTGTTTTAATGATGACTCATTGACCCAAAACTTAACCCATACCCATTATGTGAAAAAAAAGAAAAGAAAAATCACAATTACATTAAAAGAAAAGTTTTAACGTAAAATAATTACGTCAAAATTCTTCACGAAAAATATTTCTATCAAAATTTTCCACAAAAATTTATGAAGAAAAATATTTTTCATCAAAATTTGTGACTAAAAACATTTCTGTAAAAAAATTTGATGGAAAAATTTTTTGTCAAATTTTTTTGCGGAATCTAAATTTCGTCAAAATATTTCACAAAATAACATATTCATCAAAAATTTCGACGAAACACATTTCCATCGAAATTTTTTGACGGAAAAAAATTTCATCGAAATTCTTTACAGAATTCAAATTTCGGCGAAAGTTTTCGACGGAAACATTTTCGTTAAACTTTTTGACAAAAACAAATTTCGTCGAGATTTTTAGCGAAACACATTTCCATCGAAAATTTTCGACTAAATATTTTCATCAAGTTTTTTGATAAAAAAACATTTCCATCAAAATTTTGAACGGAACACATTTCTGTCAAAAAATTCCGTAAAATTTTTTGACAAAAAACATTTCGATAAAGAATTTTGACAGAAAAAATTTTCTTTCAAAATTCTTTGGAGAATCTAAATTTCGTCGAAAGTTTCGAAGGAAACATTTCACTCAAAACAATTTTTGTCAGAACACATTACTATTAAAATTTTGACGGAATATTTTTCGCTAAACCCTAAACGAAAAATGAATTCTGTTAAAAATCTTGACGGAATATTTTTCGCTCAAAATTTCTATAGGGATATGTTCTGACGAGAATTTCGACAGAAATTATTTAGAGGGAAATGTTTCATTCGGAACTTTCGACGAGATTTAGATTCTCTAAAGAATTTTGAGAAAATGTTTTTTCCATCAAAAATTTTTATCGAAATATTTTCTGTCAAAAATTTTTACGAAATTTTTTGACAGAAATGTGTTCCGTTGAAAATTTTGATGGAAATGTTTTTTTTTATCAAAAAATTTGACGAAAATATTTAGTCGAAAATTTTCGATGGAAATGTGTTTCAATATGAATTTTGACGAAAACTTTTTTTTGTCAAAAAGTTTAACGAAAATGTTTCCATCAAAACTTTCGCCGAAATTTGAATTATGTAAAAAAATTTCGATGCAAATGTGATTCGTTGAAATTTTTGATAAATATGTTTTTTTTTGAAATATTTTGACGAAATTTAGATTCCGTAAAAAAATTTGACAAAAAAATTTTACGTCAATTTTTTTTACAGAAATGATTAGACACAAATTTTGATGAAAATATTTTTCGTCAAAATTTTTGACGTAATTGTTTTACGTTAAAACTTTTCTTTTAATGTAATTGTTATTTTCTTTTTTTTCACAAAATGGGTATGGGTCATGTTTTGGGTCAATGGGTTATTATTAAAACAAGTCAGGTCTAAAATTGACCCAAATAAAAGTGGGTCAGTATTTAAACCCAGTTCAAAAAAAATAGGTATTTATGGGTCAGGTCAAGATCAGATCAAGTGCAGGGCAAGTGCACCAGTTCTTTTGCACACCCCTATTATGGGTATATAGGCATGACCTTCAGTCCACATGGAACTATTTGGAGGCATATGAGAAAGATTTGTGCTGTGGAGTTACTAGCACCCAAGCGTGTTGAATAATAATTATTGTAATTATTTTAATTAATGCCAAATAATAATTTAAAATTAATAATTATTTTAATTTTTATTTCATTTATAAATATCTTAAAAAATAAAGTATAGACTTGTATTTACTAAAATCAAAATAATATTTAGATATCTTATGTAGTTAATTTTTGATAGACCGTATGGTTATTTTATTTTTTATCATCACTTCATGAAACAATCATTTATCAATTATGAAATTTTCATAACTATCATTTATTTTTATCATTTATCAAACACGCAATAGTATAAAAAGTTTTATTTTATATTGTACAGATAGCTATTAATCTATATTATATTATAATTCAGAGTTGTTTTGTGGAACATTTTGTCACATGCCATATAATAATTTCAATTCTTTTGAAAAGTGTAAACTTTTCATCTTAGCAAGTTTTTACTAAAATTTAAATTATATCTGTCATGGGTGAAATACTCAAATTAGACTTGATCCATGGTACAACCTCACTAATTTAAATGTTAAATTAATAAAATTAATTTGACTTCTAATTTTTGAATTTGAAATTTGAATTTAAATATAATCATGAAATCAGATTTTATAACAATGGAGAAAATTAAGGAAATTAATTAATTAGTTTGATTTGCTCAAATTAATGAAACCAGTTAATTATATTGATTGGTTAATTTAATTAATGATTTTTCTTTCCAATTACCCGAAAAATTTAAATGTGTGTTAAAGTACGAGAATTTGAAATGACCAAAATTTTCAGCTCTTGGAACAAAAACTTCCTCGAATATCTCAAAATTTGAATTTGTTGAAAATAAAACAATAGAAGAGAATTTTGATTAATTGTAATTTGTTTTCAAAATCATAGCTAAAGAATCATAATATTGTATGAATAACTCTATAATTTAAGTAATTATAGACCGTATAATATTGTTGGAGATAAAATTATTATCTATATATAATAAAAGTATATAGAATCTATATAGAGCTATGTGAAGAAAAAATATATAAACCTCATATACTTTTATATATGAGTAAGGATATTCTAACTACTAAAAAATTTTACTACTGACTTACTACCCATCATATCATCATTGGATCAAAGAGAGAGAATGTTAAAAAGTTTTTGAATAGATAGAAAATATTAATCTAATGGTGATTAGATGGGTAGTAAGTTGGTAGTGAAGAATTTTGGTAGTGAGAATATCCCTCTTCTTTATATATATATATATATATAGAAAATGAAATTATTTTAATATTAGAGATATTTTTTTTAAGTAAAAAATATTAGAGATATTAAACCTGTTAAAGATACATTATAGGGTTTATCATCTATCATTTAACATGACTAGAAAAACTTTCCTACACTCACAACATTTTATGGGGCCCGCAGCAAAAAATATATATGGCACGCAAAACGAATCTATATAACATTACACGATTATTTTTCCTACAACATAACTCTTATAAAACCCTACATTATATAGATAAAATATGTAGAGAAAAAGCAACGAGTCATCAACTGCTCCCAGTAACCCTTGTTAATTCCTTCAAATTGTGAACTAAGAAAAGAAAAGTATCAAACGAAACACAAGATTGATTGGACCCACGTTCTATATTTTTTGATTGATTAAACACGTGTTTTCGCCCTTATTTTAATGGGAGGATATTTTGACTATCAATTTTTTTTACTATTAACTTACTACCTATCTAATCACCATTGGATCAAAGAGAGAGAATGTTACAAAGTTTTTGAAGAGAGAGAAAATGTTAATTCAATGGTGATTATATAGATAATAAATTAGTAGTAGAAAATTTTGGTAGTGAGAATATCTCTCTTCTATTTTAATAGCAAAGTGAAGGGCCATTCTTTTGACCCTATTTAGGATTCCAAGGCAAGGAACATGTTAATGAGCAGCAGGTGCATCATTGATGGGCATGAAAGTGGACGTAAGGATGCCATCATAGCTGTTTACATGTTAGCTGGGATATATTATATATTAATGCAGGGTAGTTGGGAATGGACAGTCTCATTTTTGGTAAAAAGATTAATTAGTTAAGCTAAACATACACTTAAGCCGGCCATGAGAAATTTACAATTATTCAATGACAAAATCATCTTATGATTTCTATCCCTTGAAAAGTGAAAATAAGTAATATTCATTGTTATTAAACCCGACCCGGACATCAATTTGGTCGGGTTACTGGGTCACTGGTCGGACCGGCGGGTCACTGATCAAATCGGTTGACTCAGATATATATATATATAGATATATAAAAAAATATAAATATGAACATATAAATTAAATTATATTCTTCATATCTATAATGAATTAAGCAAGGTTCACCAAATAAACTCAAAAATATGAAACATAAATAAATAAAAATATGCGCTATTGCTATGTCAATTTAAATTACAACTCAGAATCCTTGTAAACTTACCTCTCAATGACATTGAACTCATATTTTTCAAACTCAACTATTTTAAAATAACATATGTCACATTTTGTTAATTTATTATTCCGCAAATTGCTTTAGTATTGGAAACTGAAATTTGAGGTCATTGTAGAAGAGTATACTAGCAAATAAAATTACAAAAAAAAAAAAAAAATTAAAATGAGTTCTACATTTTTTTCTAATAAGATGAAACAATTTTGATTTTTTTTTTAAATGCATGACCCGACCGAATCAACGGGTCACCGATTTTGATCGGGTTTGGTCGGGTTTTGACCGGATTTGACCGGATTTGACCGGGTCGATATATGACCGGTCCAATGCTTAACCCAAACCGGTCCAATGACTGGATTAACGGGTTCCGAGTTGACCCGGCGGGGTCGGGCCGGGTTTTACAACGGTGTAATATTTCATATTAGGGCAAAAGGTCAATTCCTTTTTAATGGCCACAAATTTTGTTATGACATTTATAAGAGTTGTCGCGATAATTGGGTCTAAGGTCAACTATTAAATATTTATCAATTATTAATCTCAAAATAAATAATTGAAAATGTATTAAATTAAAAATAGTATTTGAAGCATATCAATATCAATCATATTAACTCATATTGTGTGAGGTGGTATTATTAATAAAATTAATTACGAATAATAAAAATTAAAAAAAATATATGTACTACTTTAAATCGGACTAACAATTAAATATAGATACCCATAAAAAAATATGGGCATAGGAAAATTTGTCTCTAACAATTGTCCTCCTTTTATGCTAAAACTCTTCTTAACAAATAGTGTCCATGCTTTTTCTGTTTTTTTCTTTACCATATTGGAAAATGAATAAAACATACATAAATGAAATTTTATTACTGTCGGCAAGTGTTCGGAGGTGTAGTGGACCAGTAATTTAGTGACTATAAATTCGTGTCTTTTTTTTTTTGGTAAATTAAATTCAGTGTCTTAAATATGTAATCTGCTGATTGTCTTAAATATGTAGTTTTTCCTCCTAATTGTAAATATTTCATGTTTAAAATAAGGGAAAAATATCCATCCTTTTAAAGTATGGGTATTTTAAAGGATGTAAAGTTGTATCATTTTAAGAGAGAGAAAGAGATAGATAAAGGAGAAGAGACAGTTGATAAAAATAATTAAAGTTGTGGGTCCCACCTCTTTGTGAGAGTGAAAGGATATAAGTTGTGTCATTTGAAAGGATAAACATTTTTCTCTTAAAGGATATAACCTTATATCATTTTAGATCCTAACCGTTGATTTTCATCCATCAATGGTTATAATCTATTGGGTCAAACTCAATGGCGCAAATTTATTATTAATTAATTAATAATTTTGATCCAATAAATTATCGTTGATTGACAGAAATCAATGGTTAGGATCTAAAATGATATAAGGTTATATCTTTCAAAATTACAGATGTTAATCCCTTAAAATAATATTGAATGTTTCACCAAAATAATAATAATATTGAATGAACCCTCTATCATGCTCCATTCGGACATCACATTCTCGTCATTTGTTTAGAATTGCACAACACTATGGGTGCTAAACGAACCAGGGGCCTTTCAGAAAAGGCTCGTGAAGGCCTGAGCTTACATGCTCAAAATTGGTTATTGGAACAAGGTTTAGACTTGTATAAAAGCTCGTTTAATAAAAAGGCCTCAGGCTCCAATTCAAAAGCTCGACCTTAGAGCCTCTCGAGCTGACCTAGTATATTAATCTTTATTTTTATTTTATATTTTTTATACTATTTGTAATAAATTTTTCTCTCTTCTCAATCCATGTCACCCTATTTTATTGGATAAATGGACTTTTTAAATGATTTTGTTCTATATTATGATGTTTGGATATACATTGAATGTATGAATATTTATGAAATTACTAGTGCTTTTGAATGTGTTCTGGGAGTTCACAGCAATCCAGGCCCAATAAGGAGAGGCCCCAGGTTAAGGCGGTTTACTACCTTGACCCCGAGCTCCGCTCGCCCTCAAGCTGTGGGCTCCTGTTATGGGAGTCCACAAGAGCCCAAGCCCAATAAGATAAGCCCAAAGGCTTGGGGTGGTCCACGTCAGCCCTAGAGGTAACGTGTAACCAACCCCCTACCTCCTGTCACCCGACAAAGGGCCCCAGGGCAAGACATTGCCTGGGGATCAGCCACCTGGGAGAAGAACCCCTCCAAGAAACAATGTCGGTCTCTCAAGAAACAAATTGAGGGATTAATCAGCCAAGGCCCTGCCAGAAAGTGTACCAACCCCCCCACTGAGAACCGTTCAGGGCGACGCCAGGAGAGGAGCCGGTCCCCAAACAGGAGGAAAGACAGATGGCGAGATTACCGAGGCCGCCGCGACAAAGATAGAAGAGGAGACAAAGAAAGAGTACACAGAGGGCAGGCCAGAACCACCAGCAGAGATCGCCCCGAACCTGAAGACCCTGCCTTAGTCAAACACGGTGTTATCAATATGATCTCTGGAGGGATGGGCGGTGGTGGTCAGTCCGCCAACGCAAGGAAGAAACACTTGAAGCAATGCTTGGGGATATCCGGAAGACTGACCCATAGAGCCAATAGTCAAACTTTTCCCCCTAAACCCAAAATTGTTTGGGATAACAACGATTTGGGCTACATCATCCCTGGCCATGATGACCCCCAGTGGTGCAGGTCGTAATCGCCAACTTCGGAGTCAATCGAGTGTTCATCGACCACGGCAGCTCCGCCGATATACTCTTCCTGCCCTGCCTCCAGGCGTTAGGCTACTCAATCAATGACTTAACATCGGTCATTGGAGAGCTGTCTGATTTTAACGCAACGGTCACCAAGCCTATGGGCATGATTAACTTGCGACTGTCCCTTGGAGAGCCGCCCACCTCGAAGTCAGCAGACATACAGTTTCTAGTACTTAACACCCCCTCTGCCTACAATGCCATTTTAGGCAGATGAATGTTTGCCGCATTCGAAGCCAGCATCTCCCACCCCCACCTAGCCCTCAAATTTGTAGCCAGAGATAACAAGGTAGCCACGATCAGAGGAGACCAAGTTGTAGCTAGAAGCTGTTACAACATAACCCTCCGCCCATCATCTAGGGTCACTTTCTCCGACCAAGCCATCTGTAGCAAGACACACCCGACCCCGAAAGTAGGACGAGGCAAAAGGAAAGAACTGGAGCAATGTTTTTTTGGTCGAATTTGACGTTAGAGATGACCCCGGGATGGAGCATACCAGGCCTACCCCGGACGGAGCCCTGTAACATATCGTTCTCGGCAACAACAGTCAGCAAACAACAACGATAGGAGCGACCATCCCTACAGAACTAAAAAGTAAACTCATTCAATTACTAAAATATAACCATGATCTTTTTGCATGGAAGCCCTCTGATATGCCAGGTATCAACCCGGAAGTATGCTGCCACAAACTATCAGCAGATCCCAAAGCAAAACCGGTCGCCCAAAAGAAGAGGAAGTTTGGGTCAAAAGATAATGGATGAAGAGGTCCAAAGACTGTATGAGGCAGGCTTCATCCGAGAAATCAATTACACAACCTGGCTCGCCAATCCAGTCCTGGTCAAGAAGCCCAGCGGAGCTTGGAGAATGTGCGTGGACTATACCGATCTAAACAAGGCATGCCCAAAAGATGCTTACCCTTTCCCAAGCATCGACCAGCTCGTTGACAATGCTTCAGGCTTCAAAATACCATCTTTCATGGACGCATATTCCGGGTACAACCAGATCCTGTTATTAGAAGAAGATCAAGAAAATATGGCGTTTATTACTCAGAACTCCAACTACTGTTACACCATGACGCCTTTCGGGTTGAAGAATGCGGGCGCCACCTACCAAAGAACGATGAACAAAGTTTTCAAATGACTAATCGGAGATGTAATCGAGGTGTACATCGACGATATGACTGCTAAATCCAGGTCGCCAGAAGAACATCTCCAACACCTCCAGAGCGTGTTTGACAGGCTCCGATAGTTCAATATGAGACTGAATCCGAGCAAGAGTGCCTTTGGAGTATCGGCCGGGAAATTTTTAGGTTTCATGCTCACAGAGAGAGGTATCAAAGCCAACCCAGAAAAATGCAACGCCATTCTAAACATGAAAAGCCATAAACTATTAAAGAAGTTCAACAACTCACCGGTCGGATCGTAGCCCTGACCCGGTTTTTGGCCAATTCTGCACACAAATCTCTCCCCCTTTTCGGCTTGTTAAAGAAAGGAGCTGCTTTTCAATGGACGGAAGAATGTGAAAAAGCCTTCCAAGATTTCAAACAAGTTCTTTCTTGCCCGCCGGTGCTTACCAAGCCTGAACCTGAAGAAACTTTGTATTTATACCTGGTGGTGGGATCAGAGGACGTCAATGCCGCCCTAATCCGAGAGACCGGCGCAGAAGGACAAAGGCCGGTATACTTTGTGAGCAAGGTATTACAAGGCACTGAACTCCGATACCAGCAAGTCGAAAAGGTGGCCCTCACCCTCGTTGTCGCAGCAAGATGACTCAGACCGTATTTCCAGTGCCATCCAATCATAGTCCGAACTAACCAGCCCATCCGGCAAGTACTTCACAAGTCTAACCTTGCCGGAAGGATGGTGTCGTGGGCGATTGAGCTTTCAGAATACCAACTCAGCTACGAACCCCGCACCACCATTAAAGCTCAAGCCCTTACAGACTTCATTGCTGGTGCCAGCCCCTCTGCGGCGATCGCCCTAACAGAAGATCTCGCTCCCCCCAAGAATAGTTGACCCACCACACCAACCCGCAGAGACAAAACCCCCACCTCTCCTATAAATACCACCCTAACGATCATCAGTAAGGTATCACTATTCATCCCTCTTGTTTACTATAGCTTTACCACATCACACATTATTTCTGACTTAGTCCACAGATTGGAATGTGGTTGATTATCTTGGTCTTTACCTGTGCTAGTTGCCATATCCATACAGTGACCTAGCTCCTCGCTGGAGACATAGTGGGCCTATAGTGCCCCTACTATACTTAACTGTATAGAATGTATATTCTATTTGGATAAATTTTTGTGTTCTTATTTTTTTTAAACAAGCTAACAGGATGAATCAGACTTTTATTTTTTGTAAATAAATCAGGCCATAGTCCGATAATTATATTCATAACAGGTAACAGACTTGGTCAGGCTGATACATTTAAATACAGGCTTGGCCTTTTAAGACCAAAGCTCGACTCGACTCGTTAACATCCCTACACAGCACCATGTATTTAGTATTTACAGTTTAGTTTTTTTTTCTTATATACATAATTTACGGTTAATTTTAAATATAGATAAAAAAGCAAAAATATAAGTTAAAAGTAAATTTTTATAAAAATTAATTTAATTGATAAAAATATAATTTTAATAATAATAAAATTATATTAAAATAAATATACAGGTATTTAAAATTAAATTTTTAAAAAACTTTAAAATTAATTTTAATTAATAAATTTTGTCTTTAGTAATTTGCGAGCATTTTATTACACTTAATGTTAATTGGAAAATTGAATATTGACCAAAAAATTAATAAAATAAAATTTATTTTAAATAAAAACTCATTAGACATATGTTATAAAATAGAAAAAATACATAATAAGAAAAATAGATTTTTCTCATTTTAAGAACGAAATTTCAAATTTATTATATATAAATGACTCCATAAGTGAGGAGAAAAAAATATATTCAGAGATTATTTTTAAGAATCTTGTCATTTAACACGATTATATGGTTTTCTCACGTGAAAATATTATAATTAACTATATTAATGTTAATAATTTTATCACTTTCTATTTTGATAACTTTTCTCTCTCATGTTTCATTTTAAGAACGAAATTTCAAATTTATTACATACAAGTGACTCCAATAAGTGAGGAGAAAAAAAAAGATACTCGGTGATTTTTTTTTAAGAATCATGTCATTTAGCATGGTTATATGATTTTGTCACGTCAAAAGGAATTAATGATATTAATGGTAATAATTTTATCACTTCCTATTCTGATAGTTTTTCAAACACATGTCTCATTTTAAGAACGAAATTTCAAATTTATTACATATAAGTGACTCCCATCAGTGGGAGAAAAAAATAGTAGATTCATTTTAGAGTAAATATCATTTTTAGCCGTCAGCAAATTTCACGATGTCTATTTTAGTCCCTAGCAAATAAAAATATCCATCGTGGTCCCTTAGAAATTCAAAATAGACTAATTTAGTTGAAATTGTGGTCCCTGATAATTTCAAAAAAGACCCATCTTAAAATGGGTCTATTTTGAATTTCTTAGGGACCGTGATGGGCCTTTTTATTTGTTAGGGACTAAAACGGGTATCGTGAAATTTGCTGAGGACAAAAAAAGATATTTACTCTTCATTTTAAGAATCCTGTCATTTAATATGATTTTGTTACATTTTATGATTTTGTTACGTGAAAAAATTATAATTAATGATAATAGTTTTATCATTTTCTATTCTGATAATTGTTCTCATTCATTTCTTATTTTAAGAACAAAACTTCAAGTTTATTCATATAGGTGACTCCCATAAATGAGGAGAAAAAAGAGATATTTGGAAAAAAATTTAAGCATCCTGTCATTTAACATAATTATATGATTTTGTCCAGTGAAAATATTATAATCAATATTTTATCAGTTATTGTTACGATATTTTTCTTTCATACCTCATCAATTTATTCATAAATAATTATGGGAAAAAAAGTCTCATGTTAAAATTTATAATCTTATATTATAGATACAATAATTGTCAGACTCACCTATTTAAAAAAAAAAACAAAAGAGTGACACACAATTTTATATTTTATAGTACCTGTTGGAAATGTTTGTTTTCTCTTAAAAAAAAAAAAAAAACACTCCCTTCTCTTCTATATCGATGCATGAAGTACCTATATACTTTTTAAAGGGGTAAAAGTTTAGGACAGAAATAAAAATAGGAATTCAAAATGAAATAAAAATTTACCATTTGAAGAAAAAGATGCACGCTGACGTTAGGTAATCACTTAGTACTTAAAAAAAATCCCTATCCATGGAGAACATCTTCCATATAATTATAGTAGGTAAATTTTTTATTGAGCAACTGACATTTAATAAAATTTTTTCTCTTTTTTATGTATACAAATATCACAATCATCTATTATTTTTTATTGATTACTATTAGTAACACTAAATAAATGGTAGGATAGGAATATATTAAATTTTTTCCAATGCATGATATATCTCATTTAACATAGATTTCAATTTTTAAAAAAACGAAAATTGATGACCCACACCACAATGGGTGGGCCCTTGTCACATTAACATCCAATGAAAACAAGGCACATGATTTTCTATGAGGCTGTAAAGCACAGAGATACACGTCTACATAATACAGTGACACAGTAATTATCCAAAAGATAATCCCTGCTATTGCTAATAACCAAAAAACAGTTCACACGATAAGAATGAGATGTAATACCAAATTCTTTTACTATTAACTTATTACTTATCTGATCATCATTGAATCTAATCACCATTGAATCAATATTTTCTCTTTTTTTCAAAAACTTTTTAATATTCTCTCTTCGATTCAACGGTGATTAGATAAGTAATAAGTTAATAATGAAAGAATTTGGTAATAATAATATCCATCCCCAATAACAATTATGAGAGAGAGGAAAAAAGAAAACTCTTTTGCTTGCATTGCATTGCACTGCACTGCAGCACCTTGTGTTCCCTCCCAACCCACCCCTCATGCCTTGTCGCCGAACCGGCCCGACCCGTTGAGCTCGCCGGAAACTTTGGCCAAAAGGGTCGCCGAATTCGCCTATGGCTCTCAATTTCGATCTTTAGAGAGTCTTCAAGCTTTCACCTTTTCTCTTTCCCATTTCGGGTGCTGTTTTTCTGAGGGTTTTTGAACTGAGAGCGATTGTGAAAACTTGTGCCTCTACGATATGTACGTGGTGCCTCCGCCCCAGCGCTCCGATCTGGGTTCAGGATCCGGTGATTTGCGGGTTTACCAAGCCTGGAAGGGCAGTAATGTGAGTTCTGGTTCTGGATTTCCTTTTTTTTTTTTTTGGTTTTGTGTTTCTCTTTTTTTTTTTCATTGCTTATCGAATTCATTACTAGGCGCGTCACAATTCTGCTCTCAGAAAAAGTTTCGTTTTTTACAAAGTGCTTATTATGCGTCTACATTTTTGGTAGCTTTTCTATTATTGATTTTTTTTATTTTTTTTTATTTTTGTACTTTTACTTTATACTGGTATTGGGTTTTTGCTGAAGGGGTTATAGGTGATAGGTTTATGTGCTGAGCGTGAGAAATAATGGATTTTCTCAGCCAATGAATTTTTGGACGCCTGTTGCTTGATTTATGATGATGCATATCTTTGTGGGTGCTTTCCCTTTTAGATTCTGAAGCAGATATTGACCTTTTCTGTTGCTTCTTAACTGTCACTGAGATAGTTTGAAAGCTTTACTTGCTTTGGACATACTGGAGTTTAGTAGTTAGTACAACTGACAAACATTGTCCCCTTCCTCTGCCTCTCCTTTCGTTGGTATTTGATGAATTGTAGAGTATTGACTAGCCTGTGGGGAGGAGAGTCTTCACTTACTTACCGTCCAACTTTCATTTTATAATTTATTTGTTATACAGCGTTATAAAGAATAGCAAAATGTTAGTATAGTTGTTGCGTTGTTATTTAAAATCTGTTGCAGTAACTAGCCATTTTATAACTACCGAGATGCTTATTCATTGTTTTCAACCATTTCTTGCAGAAATTTTTCCTTCAGGGCAGGTTCATATTTGGACCAGATGTGAGATCACTGGCGCTGACAATTTTCCTCATTGTTGCTCCTGTTGCATTTTTCTGTGTCTTTGTTGCCAGAAAACTGATGGATGATTTTTCTCACCACTGGGGAATAACCATAATGCCTGTTGCTGTTCTCTTCACAGTTTACGTGAGTCTTTTTCTCGCTTGTACATGTACAAGAAGAATTTTCTTTCCCTGTATGTTGTTCATTTGCATTGAAGCATTGCTCTACATTGAAACTCCCTCTCTCTCTCTCCCTGTGTGTGTGTGTGTCTCGCACACACTCACACACAATTGAAGTTAGCTAATTTAGCTAACTTCTAAATGAAATACAACCTGGAATGAGCCCATGGGACAAATCCACTTGTCTAAGCTAGAAGAAAAATGAATAGAATTAAACAAAGGCAAGAGGGGTTTCAGCATACGATCTTCTGTTTCAATAAAATACCTGAAAAATATGGAGATTTGAAGAAACTTTGGAGTGTGTATGTAAAAAAAATATGAATGGGAGACTGATGCAAATTGCAGAGAAGAAAGGTGATAGAGGAGAGGAAAGGCCTTTTAGAAAGGCATGTTCATAGTTGGCTTCTTTATCCTCTTAGCACGTGTGGGTGCATTTTCAGAGATACCCTTGAGAATATTTGTGTAGTATTGTGTTTGTGGATCTTGCTTTGACATGTGACTTTTGACCATGTGGCAGTAGGATTTGTTGATCTACTTCCGTATGACTTGGTTGAGTTATCTGTTACCAACACCTTATAATTTAATGGCTAAGAGGGCTTCTGGTTGACATTTTAGGCTCATTTTTAACGTTCATAATCTATTTGGTGAATATAATATTGTGTTCAATCTAGATATCAAATAGCATCGTGTTCAATCTGTCAAACTGCCCAGTCTTATGGTGGTAGACCATAAATGCGGCAAAATCCTGAATATAACTTCAACTGTGATTGGTAATACCATAGTAGCTGTACATGGTTATACTTGATTTGAGTGTTTGGCAAATTGTAACTATAGGCCTTAGGTGTCAAAGTGAGTAGGTCTTAAGGGATTAATGACATTGGCTCAGATGATGCTCACTTTATGTAATGCAAAGATGTTTGCGATGATACAGTTGGGTTACATTTTTTTTCATCTTTGTTTGATTCACATTTGGGTGGACTATCTGTGTATCATTGGTCGGCACATTTCAAAATCAAATTTTTTGAGGCTAGAAAGAAGTTTAGTTTTTGAAGGACTAAACTAGCTTATGTCATTTGCAAATTAGTTTGGAAGGTAGTTTTTGTTTTTGGTTGAAAATTGTACATGTAGGGGATTTAATTATTTTGATTTTGGCTTACTAGTTGCCAAAATGATAAGGTTTTTTTAACTTTTTTATTTATTGCTAAATTATTGTTTGTTGATTTTTTTTCATAAAAAAGGTGGAGCAATTAAGGGTGTGTTTGAAAGTGTTTTAGTTTTTTTGTTTTCAAAAACTGTTTTGAATATGAATTTTAAAAATTGATTTTGAGAGTGAAAAAACAAAAAAACTTGTTTGAGTGTAGTTAAATTAAAGTTATAAAGAAGTTGTAGTTATTTACAAAAATGCCATTAATGAAGTTTTAGAATTACCAAAATGCCACCATAAAGTAATTGTTTTGAGTCCTAATTTTACGAAATTGCCATTAATGCATTCTGATATTTACAATTTTGCCACCGCCTAAATGCAAAAAACTGAAAACAGCGCTGGAGATCAGCAGAAGGATGTTTTGGTTTATTGGTTTTTAAAACTTAAAAAGAGTGATTGTTTTGGGAAGCATTCTTCAGAACACCCATTACCAAACAAGTTTTTTTATTTTTTTGTTTTTAAAAAACAAAAAACTGTTTTACAAAATAGTTATCAAACAGACCCTAATTCACCAATTTCCTGTGCTATGCACACCAAAAGATATTCTTTCAAACCCTTTACTGATGCTAATGTCTTTTCAGGTCTTGGTTCTTCTTGTGTTAACATCTGGCCGAGATCCTGGCATAATTCCACGCAATGCACATCCTCCAGAGCTAGAAGGTTTTGATAATAGTGTAGATGTTGGTGCTGGTCAGACTCCTCAATTGCGGTTGCCTCGCATTAAGGAGGTTGAAGTCAATGGCATCACTGTTAAGGTCAAGTATTGTGATACTTGCATGCTCTACAGGCCTCCCCGATGCTCGCACTGCTCGATCTGTAATAACTGTGTAGAACGGTTTGATCATCACTGCCCCTGGGTAGGGCAGTGTATTGGGCTGGTAAGTTGGATCTTTTGTCTGCCAAGTTTTTCATTTTTCTTTTTAGGTGAAGAGAAGTTTTAGGGGAAGCGGAAGTTGACCCCATTCCAAGGTCAAGTGAAAGGCTGGTATGGTATTTGGAGTGAGTAGTTTCGATTAGTTTTGAAAGAGATGGTTTTTTACTTTTTAGTCCATCTTTGAACTTGTTCAAATGGTTCGTATCTTGTGCATTGGTTCTGCTGAGAAAATTAGCATGCTTTATAAATTTATCAAATTACAAAAAATATAAGTCAGGTTCCTTTGGTCAACTGAAAAATTCTTCTTCAGGAAATTGTTACTATTTTAAGTTAATTTTACTGTCTAGCTTATTATAGTTGGTAATTCATAATAATCTGAAGTTCTAGAACAATCTAACTTTTAAATTTTCGCTTAATGACCGTGTCTTGTCACGTCATTGAGGTGTGATGGAAATTTCCCTTCAATTACATCTTTTATGATTTGTGCTTCGTAAACTGATAATATGGGTTAACAAATGTTTTATAGTGAATTTAGGTGAATTTTCATAATCTTTTGTTCAGACCAGTTTGGATTGGGATCAAGTGAGATATGACTTATCAATAGTAGGAAGGAGAAATGGTACTTCAATTGTGTATCTATAATGGACCCACAAGAATATATCCTTTGTAACGTAACTTCTATTAATGGAAAAGATTTCAAACAAGTTTTAAACGGAACTGAATTCAGACAATTGATTTTTTTCCCTACATTTTGCTTCTCATTGGTGCTCCTGGATTCGTTGTGGGATTTGCACTATCTATTCAGGAAGAATGAGGGTATCTGTTTGATTGGTTCCTTAATGTATGCTTAAATGTAGTTTTCTTTTCTGTTTGAATTTGAGAATTTATCATGCTTAGATTTGTCTTCTTTCATGATGAATTGTTCATTTTTATTAAAAATATAATTTTTTGTTCAAAACTTCAAATTACTTTTCAGTTATCATTTGCTACATGCCATTCTTGAAGTTATGTATCTGAGTGATTTCACAATTTTTATGCAGCGTAATTATCGGTTCTTCTTCATGTTTGTCTTCTCAACTACGCTGCTTTGTATATATGTTTTTGCATTTTGCTGGGTCTACGTTAGAAGAATTATGGATTCAGAGGAGACTACAATTTGGAAGGCATTGATCAAAACTCCGGCCTCCATAGTGTTAATAATTTATACCTTCATATCAATGTGGTTTGTAGGAGGCCTCACTTCCTTCCATTTATATCTGATAAGTACAAATCAGGTAATTGCTGTTATTTTTTATCCACTTCAAAAATAAGGTAGCTTTTCGATTGTATATTCAACTTGATATTTGTTCCATTACTCTTGCAGACTACATATGAGAACTTCAGGTACCGATATGATCGGCGAGACAACCCATATAACCAAGGAGTGCTGAATAATTTCAAAGAGATATTCTGCACCAGCATTCCCCCATCAAAGAACAATTTCAGGGCAATGGTGCCAAATGAACCAGCATTACCTGCTCGATCAGTGGGTGGAGGCTTTATGAATCATAGTAGGGGAAAAACTGGGGAGGACATAGAGATGGGGAGGAAAACAGTGTGGGAGATGGGGGGTGCTGGAATTGATGATTCTGAAGTTCAGTTAAACAATGACCGCGTGAGTATAAAGGATGGCGAATTGTCTCCTGAAATTAGGACAACAGTTGATGACACGGGTGACCGTGGTGGAATGCGGCGGTCTAGCTGGGGAAGAAAAAGTGGAAGCTGGGAAATGTCACCTGAAGTTCTTGCTATGGCTGCCAGGGTGGGGGAACCAAATCGTGTGGGTGGAGCGAGCAGTAATATGACACATGAGAACCATCATACATAGCTATTGTGCAGAAAATAGCTTGGTCAAAGAGACTTGGGAGATTTGATTTTATGGTTATGATAGAAGATTACATTTCTTGTGTGGGAACTCTACAGCAAAATTATTGTATGTGCAATGTGGGGGATTGTAGGCATTTGCAGGGTGTTTGTAAGTGTTTTTTTTTAACCATTGTGCTTTTAAGAAGGAATTATTTGGTGTTGTGAGAGTGAGCTTTGCTTTGTTTGACGTTGTATTTTGTTTACCAATTAATTAGCCTTTGCATCTGTGGAAGTTGCTGCAGTTCTCTCTCTGGCTGAATGCCAGTGGCTTGGAGTATTGACATCAAGCTGTATTGTCCTTGCTAACTTACCTCTGATGCTTGAATTTAATGTAGTTGGTGAGTTTGGATGATAAACTTATTCGGAAAGAGTTGCCAAATCTGAATCTCGTGACATAAATCTTTACTATCTTCTTTAACACGTTAGTATTGTGGGCATTCTACTTTTATGTGGAAATATTTTGTAACATTTATAGTCACTTAAAGCAATACAGTTTTCTGGTTTCGTAATTGTGTAATGATAATGTTTGTGTTACAAATTCATTCGACCACATAAGAAAAATGGCAATTTCGTTTTTTATTTGTTTGTTAATCTATCGTATATATTTATGTATCTCACGATTTAGTGTAAAATTTGATTGATTGATGGAAAGACATGTAAAATATGGATATGTGGATAATCGTTTTTTTTTTTTATAAGGAAATTTGATTATAAGAAAACCAATTTATGTGTAAATAAGTTATTTTAGAAGTAGATTACCAAAAAAAAGAAGAAGTTATTTTAGAAGTAATTGTTTCAGTTTTCCATATATTTTTTTGGAAACTAATGAACTATATATAGGGTTTTATGTTTATTATGTTGTAGAAAAAGTGATTGTGTAATGTTATACAGATTCGTTTTGCGTGTCATATTTTTTTCTTTTTCTTTTTTATTTTAAAATGTGTGGGCCCCACAAAATATTGTGTGCGTAGGAAAGTTTGTTGTGTTATGTTAAAGGATAAAATGAAAACCCTTATATATATTGTGTAAACTATTTTAGAATTTATATTGCACATGTAAGTGAGCTTGGGGTGGGAGATCCTTGAGGACTCATTGTCTTACTGAGATTTCTTTTTAGAGATCTCACCCCACGTTTGGGGTACCATTTCAGGTTCAGGTAATGCGGGGGTTGAGTCATCCAATGGCAGGAGGCCAGAGCTTAGCTGATTTATATGCTGTTATGCTGATTTGTTGGATGCTGGATTATGTCTGTTGCTGTTTTGTTGTTAGCTATGATTATGTTATTGCTGTTGAGACTTTGTGGGCTTTGTTGCCTTATTTGGTGAGCATGGGGATTGTCTATACCACATTGATTTGACTATGTCTTGTTTTAGATTCGAGTTGTAATAATGTATCAGGATATCGTCCGGACTATGTGTTGTAGATCCGTGACTTAGATACTCACTTTATTATATATATTGAGGTGTTTCAGTTAGCTGTCTTTGCAATTTACATACATGCAATGTTTTTACGAAAATGATTAAGTAATCAACTTGGCTAAGTATAATGACGTCATAATTGAATGAAAGAAAAAGTTATTCCGCAATTTAATTAAGCGTGGCTTGATACGATTACATGTTAACACATTGGGTATACACGGGGTGTTATATTTAATATGACGCAATTAGTTCCTATTAAATACAAATCGCAATCAGCTCGTATTAAATACAAAAATAATCAGCTCCTATTACATTAAATTCAAAATTCAAATAACCTCCAATACCATGTTTGTCTTATTCAATCAATGCTTTTACGCTCATTTGGGATATTTAATCGATTAAATATAAGATTTAATCTATTAAATCAATTAAGAGGGATATTTAATTGATTAAGAGAGATATTTAATCGATTAAATCTTCAAGTCGACCTTTTTTTCTTTCCATTTTTGATCATTTAATCGATTAAATCTTCAAGTTAATCGATTAAAGATGGCAGATTGGTAGATAATTTTGGATAAGGGGCAATATGATCATTAATTAATTAATGAAGGGAAAAAGGGTTAAAAAGCCTGAATGTTTGTGTATTGTTTGACCAATTTTTTTATCATGAATCATATCGAATCGAAAGATACAGAAGTATAATAAAAAATAATTTAATAATATATAATATAATAATATCATATAAATAATATATTGCTTAAATTTGAACTTTCAGTTTGTCACAGTTTACGTAAATAATATCCTTAATTAATTAATAAAATTAGCACATGATATAAAAATGGAAATTAATATTACAAAATTAGCACACTAAAATTTGGTTTTCTTTCCATATGTATATATAAAATAAAATGACTCCTAAATTTGAACTTTCATTTTGGCATATTTTAAATCATTATATTACCGTAAATAATATTCTTAATGAATAAATTTAACATATATATATATATATATGTTAAATTTATTAATTAAGAATATTATTTATAGAGTTTATATAATTTTTTTGTAATGTGTATATATAAAATAAAATATCTCCTAAATTTGAATTTTCACTTTCGCATATCTTAAAAAAATTTTAACATAATATATCTTAAATTATTGAGTTACTGTGAATAATGCCTTTAAATTAGCATATAAAAATGAGAATAATCAATGCCTTTAAATTAGATTAGCGCATATATATGATATCAATTCAATTTCAATGCGTGATTTAAGCAAAAAAAGAGAGGAAGTTACCATATTATATATATCCACACATATGTATATTCCCGTTACCTCCTTCTTCTTCTTCATTTGAACATTCTTCTTCTTCCGCTTGAACATTCTACTTCTTCCGCTTGAACAAACAGGTTTTGCAACTTGCAAGAAATAGTTTGAATTTGATGGCTCCTAGTTCGGCTCCTGCAGTATCTATTGAACCAGAGTTTTACCCTCAAGCAGTGATCGACTGGTACAAATTAACAGGATCAACAGAATATAGGCGAGGTGGTGGGAAAAGAGATATGTCCTTAAAAGCAAAGCAGTATCTATGTACTTTGGGTTGGAATTTGTGGTACGTTGATCAGCAAGGTAGAAGGGAATTGCGTTATAGATCACCCATCAATGGAAGGAACCATATTTCTCTCAGAAAGGCATGCGAAACCTGCATAGCAGAGGGAGGTTGTGGGGCTGAAAATGTTCCCTTGATTCTGGAAACAAAGGGTCTTCAAGTTGAGCGTGATCATGATCATCAGCCTTCAACAACTACAACCATGTCATCTTCTGCACAGCCACAAGAGCAACCAAGAACATGCAAGAAACCAAGTGCAAGAGCGCAGCTGCCAAGAACATGCAAGAGAAAAAATGGGAGTCTTTTGATGATGATGATGCTGAGGTGGATCACTCTCAACCCACGAGTGAGCTTGATCAGGCCTCTTCCACTACAATGATTTCATCTTCTGCACAAGCACATGTGGTACCAAGAAAATCCAAGAAACAGAGGGCTGACCCAAGAAAATCCAAGAAACGACAAAGCCAAAGGGAGTCATGTGATGATGGTGATGATGATGAGTGGAATCCAAGAAAAGAGAAAGGGAGTTTCCATAGGCGGTAAAAGAGGTAAAGTCTTACGATCAATGAAAAGGGTGAGGCATGGGGATGAGGTACAAAGTTCTTCAAATCCTCGTACACTGTTGGATTGCCAAAGGGAAGCCTTGAGTGGTTCACAAAAAAAAATTCATGATGCTGTTATGCAGAGAGACAATGACAACATCTGTTTTATTTGTCGTTATGGTGGTGAATTGATTCTTTGTGATAGATGCCCATCCGCATTCCATCTCAGTTGTCTAGGTCTTGAGCAAATTCCTGATGGTGATTGGTTTTGCCCACCATGTTGCTGCAAAATATGCAACAGACCATAATATGGAGAAGATTGTTCAGATAACAACATCCTTGTTTGTGATCAATGTGAGCACAAATACCACATTGGGTGCCTAAAGACTAGAGGCTTTACCAGTAACTTGGAAAACTAACCTAATAAGAATTGGTTCTGCAATGCTGATTGTGAGAACATATTTTTCAGTCTACAAAAGCTAATAGGGAAACCAATTCCCGTGGGTGATGATAATCTTAATTAGATATTGTTGAAGACCCCGAAAAGTGATAACCATGGAGATCTTGATTCTGAAGACCTTGAGCGCATGAGTCAAATTGAAAGCAAGCTAAGTGTGGCTCTTGAATATTCTGTAACAATATAGATAATGACGTGGCATGTTTGTTAAGAGTTTGTTAGCTTAGTTATTATCTTGTTAAGAGTTTGTTAGCTTAGTTAGCTTAGTTATTATCTTGTATATAAAGACACCTGTAGCGTTATGACAGATTCAAGAAATGAATATTATCTTCTCCCTTATGCTTTTCCTTCTTCATGTTCTCTCTAGAGTTTGTTCATATGCTTCTACACTTCTCTCTCGTCGCTCAAAATTTTCACAAAGGGCAAGAAAGTGTATTTTCATTGGTCATAAACCTGGAATGAAAGGAAATATTTTGTATGACATTGTTGCAGGTTCTGTTCTTGTTTCTAGACATGTTCAATTTTTTGAACACTACTTTCCTTTTCTGGCTACTCCTTCACACAATACCAATATAGTCCACCCTTGTCCACCTCCTCCTTTAACTAATTTTGATTCTATCCACCCTTTACCCAAACAAAACCAATCTTTCAACCCAAATCAGATTCAAATATCAGAACCAATACATACTTCCATAACAAATCTGAATCAGTCTCCAATCCATGACTCAATTGAACCCTCACCATACATCAATACACAACCCTGTGTTGATCAACACCCTCGAAGGTCCTCTAGATCTAAACAGCCACCTAGATATTTGGATGATTATCATTGGAGTCTCTCTACTGCTACAGCTGAATCCTCATCTCCAGTTAAGTCTTCTGTCCTCTATCCATTATCCAAAGTTTATACCTTTGATAGCTGTTCATCACAATATACACATTATTGTCTTACCTTAAGCTCTCTGATTGAACCTTCCACCTATAAACAAGCCTCACAATAGCTGTGTTGGGTTGATGCCATGAAAAAGGAACTCATTGCTTTGGAGCTTAATCATACCTGGTCTTTAATTGATACACCTACTGATATTAAACCCATTGGATGCAAATGGGTATACAAAATAAAAATGAAGGCCGATGGCTCTATAGAAAGATACAAGGCCAGGTTAGTTGCCAAAGGATATAACCAAACAGAAGGTATTGCTGCTACACGTGGTTGGGATCTTGTCCAACTAGATGTAAACAATGCATTCCTTCATGGTGAATTAAATGAGGATGTCTACATGCTTCCACCTCCAGGTTTACATGATGTTACTTCTGGCAAAGTTTGTAAACTCCACAAGTCCTTATATGGTTTAAAACAGGCCAGCAAGCAGTGGTATGCACGATTGTCTACATTTCTAGTTTCTCTTGGATATAAACAATCCACTGCTGATTATTCTTTGTTCATCAGAAAGCATGGTTCATCTTTCATAGCAATTCTGGTTTATGTTGATGACATAGTCACCTCAGGAACCAATTCTCAAGAGATTACAAGAGTTAAAGAATTGTTGATGCTGAATTCAAAATAAAGGACTTGGGACCTCTCAGATTTTTTCTAGAACTTGAAGTCAGTCGTTCACATACAGGTTTGGTTCTCAACCAAAGGAAATATACTCTGGATCTTTTACAAGATGGTGGTCTCTTGGCTTGTAAACCAGTAAGCACACCAATGGATCCATATTTAAAACTCCAAAGAGTACAAGGAGAACCATATTCTGATCCTGCTTCTTACCGATGTCTCATTGGTCGTTTATTGTATCTTACATCTACACGTCCAGACATAACATTGGCTGTCCATCAACTTTCTCAATTTGTTGCTAATCCCATGACACTACATTTCCAGGAAGCTACTAGAATCTTGAGATATCTGAAATGCTCTCCTGCGAAGGGATTATTTTTTCCAAAAGAAAACAGCCTTCATTTATCTGGATTCGCTGATGCTGATTGGGGAGCCTGTCTTGATAGCCGTAGATCCATCACTGGTCAGTGCATTTTTCTTGGATCTGCTCTTATTTCATGGCGTGCAAAGAAGCAACATACTGTTTCCCGATCCTCCACTGAAGCTGAGTATAGAGCTTTAGCATCCATCACATGTGAAACTCAATGGCTTACTTTTCTTCTTGCTGATCTTCAAGTTGATACTTCCATACCTGCTTCTTTATATTGTGATAACAAATTGGCCATATATCTAGCTAACAATCCAGCTTTTCATGAAAGATCAAAGCACATTGAACTTGATTGTCATATCATCCGTGAGAAGCTTCTTGATGGCTTAATGAAATTGCTTCCGATTTCTACTAAAGATCAGTTGGCTGATATTTTCACAAAGCCACTTCATCCAGGTCCCTTCCAATCTATTGTCTCCAAGCTTGGTCTTTTGGACATCCACAGTTCAGCTTGTGGGAGGGTGTAACAATATAGATAATGACGTGGCATGTTTGTTAAGAGTTTGTTAGCTTAGTTATTATCTTGTTAAGAGTTTGTTAGCTTAGTTAGCTTAGTTATTATCTTGTATATAAAGACACCTGTAGCGTTATGACAGATTCAAGAAATGAATATTATCTTCTCCCTTATGCTTTTCCTTCTTCTTCCTGTTCTCTCTAGAATGTTTACCATATTCACCATTGTTTAGATATTCCATGAGTGTTTTGATCCAGTTATTGATGATCTCACCGGGAGAGATATCATATCAGATGTTATGTTCAGTAAAGGTTCAGAACTTGATCGTTCCAACTATCGTGGGTTCTACACAGTGATTTTGGAGAGGAATGACCAAGTGATTTCTACTGCCACCATAAGGATTTATGGTCAGAAGGTTGCTGAGCTACCATTTGTTGCCACCGGGAGTAAGTTTCGAAGACTTGGAATGTGTAGCATCTTGATGAATAAGCTTGAGAAGCAGTTGACTCACTTGGGAATTGAGAGGTTGATCTTGCCTTCCTCTCCCAGTGTGATAGACACTTGGACAAACTCATTTGGCTTTGCAAGGATGACATATTTAGATAAGTCTCAATTTCTTGATTACACTTTTCTAGACTTCCAAGACACCACTATGTGCCACAAATTATTGATGAAACCTTCAATCAAATGTTTTGAGTCAAGTGTGGCTGGAAGTTCAGGCATGCCTGGGGTTGTTTCAATTATAGCTGGAAGTTCAAGTGCTGATGATGCTCAACCATTGCAGCAGCACCAACATGGCAGACTTTAGTGGGAAGTAGAAAATATACAAGACTAGTTGAAAATAGAAAATTTTATTTCATACTGGAGAACATTGTTTGATTTGAGTGATTTGTGGTTAATTACCCTACCAATGCAAAATGATTTGATTGATTTTTATGCCAGCATGTTGGCCAATATTAGAGAAACAAACTGTAGAAAAAGTGTTAACTGATAATCTATCCTAATAGTATGCCAGCATGTTGGCCAATATTAGAGAAAAAAAATTAATGCAGGGTATTTTAACCCATTCATAAGAATATCCTCTAGAAAAAGTGGTAACTGAGTTTGATTTTAGTTTATGATATCTATGTTTAATGAGGTACTGTGTGAAGTAGGTTTGGTACGCTCCTCACTTGCCTCTTGTTTTACATGTGCTGGATAAAAAAAACTGGCATTGTGAGAAGAACAGGAAGTGGAAAAATAACTATAGTGTGATAGGGACCTGGAACCCAGATCTGGAGAAGAAGAGCTCAACCCACAGGACAACCAAGGGACAACAGGGGAAGAGAATATGGAGAAGAGAGAAGAGGAACAACCACGGAGAAGTGACCGAATGCGGTTCCCAAGTAGGTGGACCAAAGATTACCAGATGGAGACACGTGGCTAACAGGTGGCGGAAGATAACGTGACATGGGAGTGGATGGGCCGTCCAACATTTAAGGTTGGGCTGGGTTTGCCAAATAAATAGTAGGAGTAATTGGGCCTTTATAATTAATAGCCCATTTATATTTCTGTTGAGTATATTAGATGATAAGGGTATTGAGATGTGGTATCTGAATTCTGTAACAAACTTTGTTTGTCTTCTTCCTTATCTCACATTCTGGAGTAATCAGCAAACTCGAATTGCTGAGATATATTTTACAATTCATTTTCATTTTCTTCGAATTGTGTGGATCCATAGCTTGAGGCTATCAATTTGGTTCTCTCGTTGAGAGAAACTTCTGACTTTCACATGGCAGAGGGAACTCGAAGCACGGTTAAGCAAGGGGCCCTTGACGAATGTATGAATCGGCTGGCTCATCACGATGAACAATTTAATTCCATCGCTAACCTATTGAAGGAGATGAACTTGAAGTTAGCAGTAATGGAAGGAAAACTGGATCAGAATCAGAAGAACAAAGCGAAAGCAGAAGGAACTTCACAGGGAGGTTTGGGAGATTTATTTGGTAATAATGCATTTAAATCTGTTAAACTTACTATTCCACGATTCTCTGGTGGGAACCCGGAACCTTGGATCCATAAAACCCAACAATTCTATGGGTTTCACAATCTCACGGATAATGAGAAATTCACTCTGACTTCATTCCATATGGACGGATCTGCCGAGGAATGGTACCATTGGATGGATCGCAATGGAAGATTAAGAACGTGGGAGCAATTTCTGGTGGCTCTCCGCGCCCGATTTGGGCCTTCCCGCTACCGAGACCTGAGGGGCGAGCTGGGGAGATTAACTCAAGTAACAACAGTAATGGAGTATCAAACACAATTTGAGCAACTTGCAAACCAGGTGATCGGGATTGACGATATCAGTCTCCAACGCTACTTTGAATCTGGGCTCAAACCAGATATACGGAAGGAGGTTCGTATGCATTTACCAGCTACTGTAGAACAAGCCATTGATCTGGCTAAGTTAGTGGAAGATAAGATTAATGATAAAAGTAACATGAGAACATTTCAAACCAGAAACGTACCTGTAGCTAGCAGTAACACTTCACAGGGTCTGTTACCCACACCCCACCGGACTCAAACGATGGGACCTGTGATTAAAAAAGAAAATATACCAATCAAGAGGTTATCATCGGCAGAAATGGCTGAGAGAAGGGAAAAGGGGCTGTGTTTTTACTGTGAAGAGAAGTACAACAGGAACCATGTGTGCAAAGGGAAGATGTTCATTCTAGTGGTACAGGATGATGGGGAAACCATTAGGGACACTGACCTACACGAGTTCGAGATGGAACATGAAGTCAGCAATGAGAAAATTGGAGGGGATGACCAATCCATACCTGAGATCAGCCTGCATGCAATGGCGGGTCAATACTCCAATAGTACGTTACGTATCACAGGCAGAATCAACAATACAACAATACAAATATTGGTAGATGGAGGATCTACTCACAACTTCATACAAGACCGTCTGGTGAAGTTTCTGGGATTGGAAATCAAACCCACTCAGAAATTCCAGGTGTTAGTGGGCAATGGAGAGATGATGAGCTGCCTGGGTGTATGTTCTCAGGTTCCTCTAGATATTCAAGGGCATGACTTCTGCCCAGATCTATATGTGTTACCCATACAAGGAGCGGAGGTGGTTTTGGGGGTGCAATGGCTGTCCGAATGGGGAGATGTGACCATTAATTACAAGCAACTACTGATGAAATTTGAAAAAGAGGGCCAGCTTGTGGAGATCAAAGGGGAATCCAGTGTTGCCTTGGAAGCTATTCATTTGCACCAGCTACGCAAGTTAACTTCCTCTCACTCAGTTGCTTGTATGTATCAGTTACAGGCCATAGAACACTCGGTGGACTGCAGTTTCTGAAGATACAGAACTAGATATACGGGTCCAAAACGTTTTGCTAGAATTTGCAGGCATCTTTGAGAAACCATTCACCTTACCACCCCACCGTGAAGAGGACCACTGCATTCATCTGGAACCTGCAACAACAACTGTGCACGTTAGACCATATAGGTATCCCCATTTTCAAAAAAATGAAATAGAGAAAATGGTTAAGGAGATGATGGATTCTGGAGTAATCCGCCGGAGCCTAAGCCCATTCTCATCACCGGTCCTGTTGGTCAAGAAGAAGGACGGAACCTGGAGGTTCTGCATTGATTACCGAGCCCTTAACCAGGTGACGATAGCCAACCGTTTTCCCATTCCCACGGTGGATGAAATGCTCGATGAATTAGCCGGAGCAACAGTATTTTCAAAACTCGACTTGCGTTCAGGATATCACCAAATTAGGATGGCTGAACAGGATATCTTCAAGACAGCTTTTCGGACACATGAAGGCCACTACGAGTTTGTAGTAATGCCTTTTGGCCTCACCAACGCCCCTGCTACTTTCCAATGTGTTATGAACTCGGTACTTAAACACTTTTTGAGAAAGTTTGTAATCGTATTCTTTGACGATATTCTAATATATAGCAGGACCATGCTGGAGCATCTTAGACACCTAAGGACAGTACTGGAGTGTTTACAACAGAACCAACTATATGCAAAGAAGGAAAAATGTTCTTTTGCCAAAACGGAGGTGGAATATTTGGGGCATGTAGTTGGGGCAGCAGGGGTACGACCTGACGAGAAGAAGATACTGGCCATTAAGGAGTGGAAGACACCGAAAACGGTCAAGCAACTCAGAGGGTTCCTTGGGCTTGCTGGCTATTATCGAAAATTTGTAAAGGGCTCTTCTCAACTAGCTGCTCCTTTGACATCCCTCTTACAAAAGGATAATTTTCAATGGAATGAGAACGCCACAAAGGCTATGCATCAACTCCAGGAAGTTCTATCTAATCCTCCGGTTTTAGCACTACCGGATTTCAGTCTTCCATTTGTATTGACCACTGATGCATCTGGGGTTGGGATAGGAGCAGTACTCAGCCAGAACAACCAACCCATTGCTTATTTTAGCCGCAAACTGTCCCCTAAAATGCAACAAGCATCCACTTATGTTAGAGAACTATTTGCAATAACTGAAAGTGTGGCAAAATTTCGTCAATACCTGCTAGGCTGTAAGTTTACCATACGTACAGACCAACACAGCATCAGAGAGTTGATGGCTCAGGTAATCCAGACACCAGAGCAACAAAGGTTTCTAGTGAAACTCATGGGGTTTAACTACACCATTGAATACTATCCAGGAGCAGTTAACAAAGTGGCAGATGCGTTATCCCGAATTCATGAGGGGGAGAAGAAGACAGTGGCAACTCCGAATGTTCTCTTCACCTTGTCCACTCGGATCAACCCCTTACTGGACTCCATAAAGTCTGAGGTCACCAATAAGTCAGAGTTAGTCAAATTAAGCAAGGCAATTGAGGAACACAATGAAGATTATGAACACTATACCTTAAAAGAGGGGCTGATTTTCTTTAAGGGCAGGATTGTGTTAGCTAACACTTCTGACTTGAAGACCTCATTACTTCATGAATTTCATTCCACGGTGGTCGGAGGACACGGAGGAGTCCGCAAAACCCTGCATCGCATATCTACACATTATTTCTGGGCAAACATGAAGCAAGACGTACAAGAGTTTGTGCGAACCTGCCCTGTATGCCAAGTGACTAAATACCAACCCCTGTCCCCAGCTGGGCTTCTCCAACCGTTAGCCATTCCACATGTTGTGTGGGAAGATTTATCCATGGATTTCATAGTGGGACTTCCCCAGTCAGAAGGCAAGACAACTATCATGGTGGTGGTGGACCGGCTATCTAAGTACGCCCACTTCTCAGCCTTGGCTAAGAATTTCACCGCTACAAAGGTTGCCTCCATATTCGTCTCAGATGTATGTAAGCACCATGGGGTTCCTCGTTCGATCGTCTCTGATAGAGATCGGATCTTCGTTAGCCGGTTTTGGCAGGAGTTATCACGGCTGAGTGGAACTCGTCTTCACTTCAGCACCGCCAACCACCCTGAAAGTGACGGACAAACAGAGGTTACTAATAGAGGGCTAGAACAATACCTTCGCTGTTATACAATGGAAAATCCACACGATTGGGTGAAGTATTTACCGTGGGCTGAGTTTTCTTACAACTCGTCGTACCATTCGTCCATTGGGTCCACCCCATTCCAGATACTCTATGGGCGTCTTCCCCCTGCCTTACAGCCATATGAAGGTCAGACATCTCCCATAGAGGCTGTGGAAACCCTACTGACGCAGAGGGATGCTATCATCAGGCATCTTCGCGAGAATCTGCATCGGACCCGTCAGCGGATGAAGAACCAGGCTGACAAACGCCGCCGCGACATATCTTTTGCTGTCGGAGATCGTGTGTTGGTCAAGCTCCAGCCTTACCGACAGAAATCGGTCTGAAATCAGTCTTACTCTAAACTCCGCCGTCGGTATTATGGGTCGTTCTCCGTGACTGAACGCATCGGCCAAGTTGCTTATCGGCTTCTTCTTCCTGAAGGGTCCAAAATCCATCTGGTGTTTCACGTCTCTTTGCTGAAAGCTTTCCGTCAGAATCTCGCCCTTCACCCGCAACCGCTTCCACCAGAGACATGGGAAAATCATCCGGTGACAGATCCGCTTGCTATAGTGCGATCTAGGACCATCTCCAGTAGGAAAGGACCGGACTTGCAGGTCCTCGTGCAGTGGCGTGGGTTGCCGTTGGAAGATGCCTCATGGATGTCCGCATCGGAGTTTTGCCAAGCCTTTCCCCACTTCAATCTTGAGGACAAGATTGATTTTTTGAGGGCGGAGGGAAATGATAGGGACCTGGAACCCAGATCTGGAGAAGAAGAGCTCGACCCACAGGACAACCAAGGGACAACAGGGGAAGAGAATATGGAGAAGAGAGAAGAGGAACAACCACGGAGAAGTGACCGAATGCGGTTCCCAAGTAGGTGGACCAAAGATTACCAGATGGAGACACGTGGCTAACAGGTGGCGGAAGATAACGTGACATGGGAGTGGATGGGCCGTCCAACATTTAAGGTTGGGCTGGGTTTGCCAAATAAATAGTAGGAGTAATTGGGCCTTTATAATTAATAGCCCATTTATATTTCTGTTGAGTATATTAGATGATAAGGGTATTGAGATGTGGTATCTGAATTCTGTAACAAACTTTGTTTGTCTTCTTCCTTATCTCACATTCTGGAGTAATCAGCAAACTCGAATTGCTGAGATATATTTTACAATTCATTTTCATTTTCTTCGAATTGTGTGGATCCATAGCTTGAGGCTATCATAGTGCAAACACTTTTCTGACTTGTGGAACTTGTTGTTGAACAAATTTTGATAGACAACACTAACATATCTTTGATTGAAGTTCATGATTTACGTTCCACATTAAGCATTATTCTAATCCCATTTACTAGCCATAAACATCAGCAACATAGGACTTGGGCAAAGAAATCTCAATCTTAGTGTATGCATCTGTTCTATAGCAGATTATGCAGCTTACTTTCAGTGTTAGGTAGCAATATTAAACAGAATCAATGTTTTCAGCAAGCTGATTTAAAATTGATAGGGTGGAAAATAGGATCCTATTAGTTTGTGCCCACTGCCCAGTATAATTAATGAATTGATTTAACTCACAAGGTTCATTCCATAAAGCCACTTCACGGTGTCAATCATGATATACATTCTCAATTAGTTTGTTGTTTGGTTCCAAGGAAAGAGCTAATACTATTTCAGTAAGGCCTTTTTTTAGTTCCCATGAACAATATGGAGTCATTTTGACACACAATCCGTTCCAGTGTCAAAGGATCCTACTTCAGTTAATATATATTACACTCATAAGTTGTATAAATACTTTGAAGGAAAAAAATTTCTGGGACGGTTTAGGTAAACCTTCTCCATGCTATATTTAATTGATAATAGATGTAAGAGAGAGATAATATAAAATTATTGATGGGCCTTCAATTAATGATTTAAGTTTTTGGATTAAATTGATTCTTTATATAATATTACCCTCCTATTTGCATACGGGTGTGTGTGAGAGAGATATGAAGCGACTCCACTTTATACATAACTTCTCTAAGGAACTTAGGAAGAAAATAAACAAATCCAGGAAAAGACAATTGACAAAGGAATATCGCATATGTGCATGCATGTGTATATTCAAGTTAGGACTCAACATGAAGAAAAAGACATAAGGGTGATCAATTTATTAGAGAAAATCCCATGTTATGTACTTATCCCCAAGCCACGCAGCTGACCCTTGTTATTTTTATAGTTAAATTCAATGGATTATGCAAATTGGCATGTGAAGCAGTGTGCTTCGTGAGGAGAAAGAGAGTCCAGACATGACACTTATTATTTGGACAAAAACAAGTTTTTAAATAAAGGCTTTTGGATTATCTTTCGGTACACAGTATATATAATATGGGCATGTCTATATTTGGGTGCTGATTTGGTTATTTGGTTTTTGACTCAGGCAATCTGGATGAGAGGGTTACAGAAGAGGGTTATATGATCTATTAATTCAAGCAGTACTTGTGGTAGACTTGCACATTCCTAGAGATAAAGAATTTTAGGCCTCTGCAGAATATGAATAAACGGAGGTGATTGCTGACTATGACGTGCACTTAAGTTTGCTGTGAGTTTTCTACATCTATGCTTTTCACCCGTTGAGACCTGGATATGTTTACATCCTTATTTGCAATTGTGAATTTTTTTGTTTTTTATACCAGCCACTTCTAATCTGCGGCAAAGGATTTGATTTCACAATTCTTACTCCTGCACCTGAAGTATGTTTTAATAGAAAGACAATTTCACTACCTAGTTACTAGTTACTCAGGACTACTTTGGCCACTTTGTCGTCTCTTTTCTCTGCAAGTCTCTCCCCACTGCTTGGCCTCTGCAACAGCTTTCTCTCTTTGCGAGTCTTCAGCCAAAATCAAAGATTTTCCTTTTGGGGAGTCACTACTCTTGCCCACATCTTCTGTGTTAACTGTGTTGTGTACTTTTGGGCTATATTCCTTGGACGCCAAGTAATTTAGAGCATGCACTAGATCACCTGCCTCCGGCCGGTGACGTTGCTCTTCTCGGAGACACATGCATGCCAATTCAACGGCCATCCTTAGACCAGTTGCTGGATAGCGACCTTGCAACTGCGGATCTGCCAATCTTGGAAACTGCCTTTTGTCTCTGAACATTGGGCGTGCCTATAAAGACATTAGGAAACCAAGCTCAGTTAACCTTAAGCTGCAACAACTTCCTCATGCATGATCTGATATGCACAACCAAACCCAATTCATTATGTATTCTCAATTTATGGTTACTTGAAGAATGATGAGTTTAGATTATCTCCTCAAGATTAAGACTTTGGATAACATCTAACCTAATTTAGATCAAGGATTAATGTTTGTTACGTTATAGGAGATAAAACTATCTCTTACTCACACATAGAAATATGTGGAGCCCATATTTTCTCTCTTTATCTCTTCTTTTCACATGTGAGCCCCACACACTTTTTTTATGTACGTGTAAGAGATAAAATTATCTCATACAACATGAGAAACATTAATCCCTTAGATCATGTAATATTTTGAAACTTATGTTAGATCATTAACCTTAAGCTGCAACAACTTCCTAATGCATGATATGGTTACTTGAAGAATGATGAGTTTAGATTATCTCCTCAAGATTAAGTATTTGGATAACATTTAAACCAATTTAGAACATATAATTTTGAAACTTACGTTAGATCATGGCAACAGAATAAGCAATGCAACAATATTCCCTGCATATTATGCAGCAAGCTGAAAAAGTAAACATTAGCTAATTATAAGTCTATAATAATTCCTCTGCACATTCATACATTAACAACTTAATAATCTAGTTTCTTCCCCTTTCAAGTGCACAATGATAAATTTACAATAAAACAAAAGTGATACCGGAGAGAATATGCCTAAAGTTGTTGCAGCAAATCTGATATGTTTACAATAATATATGTTATTCAACTGAGAAAAAGAGCAATATGGATGTAAATTAACCCTGGGAGAATAAAGGGGAAAAAATATATATATATATATATAAGTAATTACCCAGTCAACAAGATGCTTTTCACGGTCACGGCTATCATCATAAGCATAACGTCCAGTAATTAGCTCCAATAGCAGAACCCCAAAACTGTAAATGTCAGATTTCATTGTTAATTTCCCACTAGTGGCATACTCAGGGGCACAATAACCATGTGTTCCCATGACCCTAGTGGAAACATAGGATTGTTCTTCAGATGGACCAAATTTTGCAAGCCCAAAATCAGAAAGTTTTGGGTGAAAGTCTTCATCTAATAATATGTTGGATGGTTTCAGATCCCTGTATATAACAGAAGGCGATACTTCATGATGCAGATAATTTAGTCCTTTTGATGCCCCAGCAGCTATCTTCATTCTAGTATTCCAATCAAGCGGTTCTTTATCAGGTGCAAGATCTGCAAATAACCGTAATCAAATCATCACTACTACAATATAATAAGTGGAGTAACAAGTAAGTAAATGATGACAGTTTGATGTTAAAGAACTAAATATTGCGTTATAGTATATTACCATGAAGATGAGACTCCGTTAGGCATGTATTCATACACAAGAAGACGTTGATCCCCCTCAGCACAGTAACCAATCAAATTAACAAGGTTGGGATGGCGTAGAAGACACAGCATTAGAACTTCTATTAGGAATTCTTTCTCCCCTTGGAGCCCAGTAGTATCAAGTCTTTTAATAGCTACATCCTGATCACATTTTCCAAAACTTGGTAAATTATTTATATTGCACATCAATGTAACAGACTAATGGGGCATTGTAAACAAGACAAAGGGCCGACCCAGTTCAAATACCCACTTCGTGAGTGTCTGGGGAAGGGAATATGCTTTTTGCAGAGAGGCTGATTCGAACCCGCGACCTGACACACCACGGCAAGCAAGCTTACCGCTGAGCCAAGCCGGCCCTTCCATTGTAAACAAGACATGGGAACAAAAAAAAAAAAAACCATCCCACAATAAAAGTATACCTGATCAATGTTCTCTATCTTCCCTTTGTAAACACTCCCAAAACCACCTTGCCCAATAAAGGTTTCATCCCTAAAAATTTTTGTTGCCGTTGCAAGCTCTCGGAAGGTATATCTTGGCCTTACTAGAACCGCCAGTCTCCTCTGTTTGAGTTGCTTCTGATCTCAGTCCTGTGTCAAACCATGTCATTTCAACTTGAGTGCACAAGTTCAGAGTACTTAAATTCAATCAAGCTTGAAATCTTCTCAATGATACAAGCCATAAGACGTCATCAAAAAACCAATAACGATTAAATGACAATCCACTTTTTAAACTAAAACTTTTTCAGATAAAAGAGGAATTCATAAAACAGAAAAGGAGAAAACATCCTTCTAAAACAAGGCAAAAATCAAGAGACATATTCAGTATTAGAGTAAACATCAGTTCATAGGAGCTTCCAATCCCTCAGCATATATGGTTTGGAAATCTACGTCTATATTTATAGTTTACTACGCGTTCTAAGTTGATAATACAACTTTTGTTTCCTATTATCTCAAGCATTCTGGAGTCAACAATATTTTCTGAGTAACCAAAGATCAATACAATCAATGGCTTACATCAGTCCAAAACCAAACATTCAGCAAGCAGGCATCGGTGATTATGTATAGGCTTCACTTAAGATTAACTGTAAATTACAGTTTCCATCCCTTATTTCACATTGTTCTTTACTCTATCTAATAGCATATGTGTTAATGGGTTGGACAATGTTGAAAACTGTCAGGTGTGGACAAACTATGAGACACATTTTTACTAACAGGAAAGTCAAAGCATTTGGTTACTCTATAAGAAGACAGGACAGTTTTGAAGAAGCCCTCCAGTTTGGTCATATACAAAAGTCAGAGTACCAAAATGTATGATAACTTTGTTCGTAGTGTGCATTGTTATAATAGGATACTGATCATGAGTAGGTTGGTCGGCTAGTATTTGGTCTTGATGTTGTTCTTCCAATACTGAAGGTGTGTGTTATCTTTATATATGAAATATCCAGTCAGTGTGATTAAGGAGTTTGCAACGTGCTTTCATACACTTTATCTGTATTTAAGATGATGTTATTGTAGCCTGGTAATGATGAAACTTCCTATCTTGATGACTTCATATCTTAGTATCGACCAATTTGCGGCTTGCATTGAGTTATTGGGGTTGACGAAAGTCTTTTTGGTCTTCTCTTCTAATGAGACTCAGCGCCTTCAAATCTTCGAGTCTTCCACAGATTTCCATCTCTTCTCAAGCTTTCATTTTTTCAAGTATCTATAGTAATCTCTTATGTTGTTTTGGTTTTTTGAGTTTCTTTACTTTCATGTTTGTTTTCTATTGTTGGTTTTGAGTTGAGCATTGGCATTTGTCTTGTTTGGGTTGTATTTTTTGGTAACATGGTGAAGATAGAGGGGTTCGACCTTTCTGAGGTTAGTGTTGGCAGGGAAATTTACATGCTTTTTGAGTGTTGTTGGAGAGAGTAGCTGTCAAGGGGAAGAGGAAGGGAGACATAATGATAATGTGGTTCCTCTAACTGAGGAGTGACCGTATGGTAGAAACAACTCCTTGACGCCATCTGTGAGAATCTATCAAATTTTAATTCCAATCTTTTTACATTGAAGCTAAACCGAATCCAAAAACCCAGTCTCTTCAAGTTTTCTCAGCCAAAATGGTTCAAACTAGGAGAACCCCAAAACCCAAGTTGCAACCCCAAAGGACCATATTCAGACCCTTTTTCGAATATTCTATGCCATCTGTTCAATCTCCTGGGCGCATAGTCAACAAGCTAAACCACATCTAGGGTCCCCCGTAACGAATAAATCTTTACCCAGATTCAGTGCATCTCATTAATGAGAGCACTACAATTCAGATGAGAGAGAACAAATTTGACAGAAAAAAATAAAATTAGTTGACATGTAATATTTTCGTTGGTGGAATGCACTGAGTCTTTGGTACAACAGTCTATGTAGCACCGATACGACACGCGACTCGTGACACGACACGACACTCCAATCCTAAAAAATTATGGATTTCGACACGTTGGGACACGTTTTAATATTTAATAATTTAACAAAAAAATGAAACTAAATTAATAATACCCATCAACCCGTTATAAAGATGGAAGCTTTAATAAAAAAAATTGGGATGAGAGAGATATAATATCAGATAGAGAGAACAAATCATATTAGAGAGAGATCAGAGAGAATGAGATATAAGAAGAGCGTAATAAAAATTGACAACAATGATGTCGTGATGATCTCTTATCTACATAAGGGGAAAAAAGATAAAAAAACAAAATTGATATTATCAGGTGGAAGCTTCATTAATATATTTTAATTTAAAAAAAAAATTTAAAAAAAATTAAAAAAAATTACGAAAATGCCATTTGACCGTGTCGGACACGGTCAAATTCGCATGTCGGAATGGTCAACGTGTCGGAAAAAGTCAACCGCATGTCCGACACCGTGTCGGAGCGTGTCACCGTGTCGGAGCATGTCAGACCCAACTCTTCCTGTTTTTACAAGTGTCTGTGCTTTCTAGACAATAGTAATACTAAAGATTTATTCCCCGGTAACATCCTCCGGGCATAATAATTAAGCAGTTGATAAATGTTGTATGCTTGGCGCCCATTTTGTTTGGATTTGAGGGTTCTACTAACATTCCCACCTACGTGGGAAACTCTGACCCCTTTTGAGTGGGTCTAGAAATTTGAGGTCATGATAACTTTGCATAAAGAAACAAACCCCTCATGTGTAGAACATTCCTCACCCTATTGGGAGGCCTAGCGTTTATTTGGTACAAAGACTTTTCAACAAGCTCAATTTCTAATTGAGACTAGTTGGCGACAAAGTTCCAAAACCAATTTGTAGCAAACCAACCAGCACCAAAGTAAGACGGGTGAGTCATTCCACTCGTACTTTGAAAGATTCGACTAGGAGGTTATTTTGGTCAAAGGTTTAGACCCTAAGGTCCAAGACCACATTCTTTTGTCGGGACTCAGAATCTTTTCACACATGAGTTGGACAGGCTTGACGTTACTGATATAGATGGTGTGAAGCACCAAGTCCAAGGCTTGATAAGATTTGAGGAATCAGTGGCGGAGGCAGGTTGGATCGGGGGACGAAAATTACATGATATAACTATTTATTTAATCTATTGATCTACTTGGAACCCATTTAATTAATTTCTTGCCAAGATATTAACATTTAACAATATTTGGAAGTCTAAAAAAATGTACTTTTGGTCAAGTCCAACAAACATAAAAAATAATTTAAAGCAATAATTAAAAAAAAGTCTTAACTAAAACAATGTTTTTAATATATTTTTTTTAAAAAATAAAATAAAAGATAGCAACCAAGTTGTCCCAAAAAGTGAATATTTTAAGTTAGAGCAAATCTATTTTCTCTATATGAAATCACTATACAAAGATAAATACAACCATGCAAAAGGATGACAAAAAGGCCAAAGCTTTCGTTAACCAAAACATATCATATGAAAATAAAAAAGAAAATGCAGAAAATGTTACACATAACACATACACATTAGGTGAAGTAGAGGTAGATTTCAACTTGGATTTCAAATCAGAACTTACAAAAAAAATACATTTAACAGTAACAACATTGGCCTTCAACTGTATTAATTTTTTTTTTTTAGGCGGGAGGGAGGCGGCCGTCCACCCTAGCCTCCCCCTGTCTCCGCCCCTGTGAGGAATGTAAGGGGAGAATAAGAGAAGAAAAATCTGGTCAGGAAGGCAATTCTACTAAAAGTCATAAAATGGTTGATGAAGATAATGACAAATCGCTACAAATATGAAGAGAAGCACACTCCCTCAACTCACCACTTGAAAATCCTTCAAGAGGTGATGCACACCGAGTTTCGGGACATAAAATGATCTTCCATTGTCTGACACGAAACATAGAAAGATATGTCAAAATACTATAAATTCAACAAAGGGTATGATCATACCACATATGATTGTTGGAATCTCAGAGACAAGATTGAGAACTTAATAATGAAGGGGGCTCTCAAGAAATATGTGCAAAGAAGTGAGAGCGATCGGTGCAAGGACCAAATTGTTTGGATACTAGAGGTTTACATCAACAATACGATTGTGAAGTTGTCCACTGAAGAAGAACATTTAAAGCATTTGGCGAAAGTTTTTGACCAATTAAAAAAATATAATATGAGACTAAATCTGTCCAAGTTCGCCTTTGGGGTACTTGCCATAAAGTTCCCCAGCTTCATATTGACTAAAAGAGGCATTAAGGTCAACCCATACGAATGTTGGACAATAGTTGAGATGAGAAACCCACAGAATATAAAAAATGATCAACAACTAACCCGTCGGATGGCAGCCTTGGCGCGCTTCCTGGTCAACTTAGCATATAAACCACTTCCTTTATCCCAGTTGTTGAAGAAAGTAATAACCTTTCAATGGACAGACGAATGTTAATTTTCCTTCCAAGAGTTTAAGAATGTGTTGGCTTCATCGCCCATTTTGACCAAAATTGATGAAAGAGAAATTTTGTATCTTTACTTATAGTTAGAAACATAATAATCATCTCGAATCTAATCAAAATAATCTAGATAGGACAGTCAAAGACCTGTCTATTTTGCAAGAATATTGTTGAGAGGAGCTGAACTTCGATATCATCAACTTGAGAGTGTAGCCCTAGCCCTTGTATACTCTGCAAGAAGAATAAGACCATACTTCAAGTGCCACCCAATCATCGTCTGGACAAACCAGCCAATAAGGCAAGTGCTTCATAACCATGACTTGGCTGGATGTATAATGATTTGAGAAATTGAATTATCAAAGTGCTAGATCGACTATCAGCTAGTATTGACAATAAAAACACAAGCACTTGCAGAATTTATGGCAGAAATAACCCAGGCTCCCCGATCAGTAGAAAATCAAGGCGTTTGGTGGTTGTACGTGGTCAGATTGTCAGATTCAAAGTGATCGAGGGGAGGAAATATAATTAAAAACCCGGACAAGGCAACAATCAAACATTCACTAACCTTCAACTCACCACCACCAACAATCAAGTTGAGTATGAAGTAATTTTTGTCAGATTTATGCAAGCCAAAGAGCTGGGATTAGATGAGTTGACGATTCATAGTTGGTAACTTCCCAAATCAATGGGAGTTATGAGACAAAAGGTACCCTAATGGCAAAATACTAGAAAGGGTTAAAGAGCTGCTTAGTAGCTTGAAAAGAATGGAGGCGAAACATATAATGTGAACAAAGAACATGGGGGCGAACATTTTAACAAGGTTGGCCAAGTCTAAGTGTTCTGGGAATCATTGGTCGGTTGTACATCATGAACTGCCTAAATAATGTGTAGTTTTAGCTATATCGAAGGAACTAGTTGCGAAAATAACATGGATCAACATAATAAAAGGCTACCTTACAAGAAAAAAAAGGGCCGACCCAGTTCAAATTCCCACTTCGTGAGTGTATGTATAAGGGAATACTCTAGGCGGTCTTTCCTCTGCATTTTGCAGAGAGACTGATTCGAACCCGCGACCTGACACACCACGGCAAGTAAGCTTACCGCTGAGCCAAGTCGGCCCTTCTAAAAGGCTACCTTACAGAAGGGAAATTATTTAACGACGTCAAACAGGTAAGAAAACTTGCCCGTACGACGATCGTTTTCATGCTAGTGGAGGACCAGTTGTATAGAAGATGATTCTCATAGTCATTGTTTAAATGTTCAAAGCTAAAAGAGCACAAGTATGTACTATAAGAGATCCACTAAGGAATAAACGACCACCACTTAGGCGATTAATCTCTGGTAAAGAAAGCTCTTAGGACGGGGTACTATTGGTCGACCATGGAGAAAGATGCCTAAGAGCATGTGAAGAAGTATGTCAAGTGTTAAAGGCCTGCGAATGATGTTATTAAGGAGTTTGCAACGTGCTTTCATACACTTTATCTGTATTTAAGATGATGTTATTGTAGCCTGGTAATGATGAAACTTCCTATCTTGATGACTTCATATCTTAGTATAGACCAATTTGCGGCTTGCATTGAGTTATTGGGGTTGACGAAAGTCTTTATTTATATATAATTATATTATATTATTTTATGATATTTAAATGTCTTTGGATTATTAATTGGTGTTTTTGCAGGTAAATTATATGCTCAATTGAGTTAAGTAAGGATATTTGTAAAAATTAAAGGTAAGAAGTAAAAATGGTAATATTTGTCTTTTTACTCACTTATTTTATTTATTTTTATCTTCAGATTAAATGAAAAAGAAGGGAGCAGTCTGGACCGTTGGATTGGAGGAGATGAAAGGCTGTGATGAAAGGACAAGAAGCTGATAGTTCTGAAAAAGAAAAAAAGAATATAAAACAAAAAAGGATGCAGATTTAAAAATATAGCTTTTAGAATTACTTTTCTGAAAAAGAGACAAAAAGTTTCCGTTCGAGTTTTTCTTTTTCTTTTTCTTTTCTTTCGTCCGAGTACTCTCTGTTCTTGAGAGATTCTTTTCGTTTTCGTTCCTTTTGTGTGGATCTACTGTTCGCTTGCTTCGTTCGTCTATCATCTTCGACCTTGGAGGGCTTTGACAACGCATCTACAAGGGAGAGGAGTCGCGGATCTGCTGCGTAACGGTAGATTTCTTTGTAGTTTTCTGTAAATCGAGTTAGGGTTCTTTAATGTTTGAAGAACCCGTTTATTTTCTGAAATACTTGGTATCTTTGCTTTTATTTTCCGGATATTATAGTGTTTCAGATATGGGTTTTTAAATCTTTTCTTTTCTGGGTATGTTCGAATGATTGGATGCATGTTTCTTAATTAGTTCTTTGCTATTGCTGCGTTTTCTTATTCGATCGGTTCTTTTAACTTTTTAACTCAAGAGATTCATGGGAATGAACCTTGAGTTCTTCAACAGAAGCAATTTGGGAAATGCGTTTCTGTTAAGGATCAATTGAACCCCTTTAGATTAGGGATAATCAAGGGTGTTTTCTGATAATTTCTGTTAAAGATTCAAGATCCTTTGGAAAAAGATGATCTTGAATGTTAAGGTTGATTCTGGGAAGTTTCGACCTAATTAGTTGTAGTGTTTCGGAATTTGGGATAAACTTGCTGTGGCTTTGAACGAAATTGCAGGAATGCAATATTTTTTGTGTAATCCATGATTTTAAACATACTCAGAAGCCTTTTTCATTGTTAAAAATTTCTCACTGTTAGATCATATTTTGATGTTTTGACTAGAATATAATAAAGATCTCTTTTTACCATAAAACAAAATAAAACCAATTAAAGGATTATTAATTCAGATTAATAGAAGGAAAAATAATTCAACCTGTTCCCTGAGAACGATAACTCTTTTCTTTTTGAAAATATACATCTCAACAAATGGCGCCGTTGCCGGGGAACGGTGTTTGATTTTATTTTCTTTTTATAATTCTGTTTTAACCATTCTTGATAAATATTATCTTTAATCTTTATTCTTTCTTGCATATTTTTCCTTGTTACCTACTGACTCCAATTTCGAGTGTTCTTGATAGATTCTTGCAGATTCAACTGTGATTTCAGAACCAGCACTGCCACCAGTTTGCTGCTGACCTCTTGAAGATGGCAGAGTCAAATCAAGGATCATCTGTAAATGGAGAAAACAATAATGGGGAAGCCAACCATGCTCTAGTTATGGTGGATGAGGAGCTTCCCATAGCTGAATATGCAATTCCCACACTCGATGCAGTAATTCCTGGTATAGTCCAACCAGGAGTGGAGGGAAACTTTGATCTCAAGCCTGGGATGATACAATTGCTGCAATCCATGAGTCAATACCATGGATTACCCAAGGAGGACCCTCACAAGCATATTACTAAATTCATGAAGATATCTGATACCTTCTCTGTTCGGGGAGTATCAACAGATGCCATGAGGATGAGGCTGTTTCCTTTCTCTCTAGCTGGAGCAGCAGAAGAGTGGGTGGAAGATCTGCCTGCACAGTCCATTACTACATGGAAGGAGCTTGGAGAAGCCTTCCTCATGAGGTTCTTCCCACCCACAAAGGTTTGTGATCTGAGGGATGACATCACTGGATTCAGACAGTATGTGGATGAGTCAATCCATGAGAGCTGGACCAGATTCAAAGGGCTGATGAAAAAGTGTCCCACCCATGGTCTTCCTAAGTGGGCCACTATTCAGATCTTCTATAGAGGGTTGAGTCACCAAGGCAAAACTCATCTGGATGCTACTGCCAATGGAATGTTTCTGTTGAAAAGGTATCCAGATGCGTTTGAAACACTTGAGAGGATAAGCCAGAACAGTTGCCAATGGCCAGAACAAAGAGATGAATCTCAACAGAAGGCAGCTGGGCTTTATGAAGTAAGTGAAATTACTTCAATGGCAGCTGAGATGGCAGCTTTGCATAATACTGTCAAGGTCTTGGTCAAGCAAATGGCTGAAACCAAACAACAACCACCTGCTCAAGTGGCTGCAGCAAACACACCAATCTGCTCACTGTGCCATGATGCCCATTTTCTTGAAGAATGCCCAAGTAACCCGTCTTCAGCCTTCTATGTTGGAGATTACAACAGAAACTTCAACAATAGAGGAAATTTTAACCCAGGAAAATGGCAGCAACAAGGTGGAAATTTTGGCCAGAATCAAGGCCAAAATTTTGCCCAGAACCAAGGGAATAGAAATCAGAATCAACCTTTCCAAGGAGGGCAACAATCTTATCAACCTAAGGTTCCATTTCCACCAGGATTCAACTCCCAAATGCCCCATGATCAGCAAGGGCAGTCTAGTGCACAAACTCAGCCTCCTCCAAATGACCAATGGTCAAATCAGATGTTGAAAAATCATGAGGCCATGCTCCAAAGTCATGGAGCAATCTTGAAGAGTTTGGAGACACAAATGGGGCAGATTGCAACTTCCCTTAAAGATAGACCATTGGGGACCCTTCCTAGTGATACTGAAGCACCAAGGAAGGAGGGAAAGGAATTTTGTCAAGCTCTTCACTTGAGAAATGGAAGGGAGGTTGAACAACCAGAACCTGTCATTCGGCCCTCCACCTTGAGGAAAATGGCAGGACAAAGTGCTCAAACAACTGAGGAAGAGGATGAGTCAGATGTCATAGAAGTGCACAATCCAGAGAATGACATGGAGCATGGTGATTTGGGAAGAACAGAAAAATCAGCACCCAAATCAGCCCCCAAATCAAAGGGTCCAGCCATACCTGTGCAAAAAGAAGATGGCCAATCACCTAGATCAAGGGCAAGGCAGATTCCTTTCCCACAAAGACTCCAGAAACAGAGTCAGGAGAAGCATTTCAAGAGGTTCTTGGATATCCTCAAGCAACTACAGATAAATATCCCTTTCGTGGAGGCCCTTCAACACATGCCAAGCTACATCAAATTTATGAAGGACATCCTATCAAGGAAGAGGAGGATAGAAGAGTTTGAAACAGTGGCACTCACCAAGGAATGCAGCAGCATTGTCTCTACAAAGGTGCCTCCTAAAATGGAGGATCCAGGTTCTTTCACTATTCCTTGTGTTATAGGAGATAGGTATATAGGTAGAGCTCTATGTGATTTAGGCTCTAGCATTAACTTGATGCCTGCTTCTATTTTTAAACAATTAGGAATAAAAGCTGCCCCCACAACATTAACCCTCCAATTGGCTGACAGATCCATTGTATACCCTGAAGGTAAGGTGGAAAATATTTTAGTAAAAGTGGATAAATTTATTTTTCCAGCCGACTTCATAATCCTTGATTGTGAAGTTGATGAAAATATTCCTATAATAGTAGGAAGACCATTCTTAGCTACAGGGGGTGCAATGATTGATGTCAAGAAAGGAGAGTTAACAATGAGGGTTAATGATGACACTATGACCTTTAGTGTCTTCAAGGCCATGAAATATGTAGATGATGATGTTGATGATTGCTCTGCTATTTCTGTCATTGATAACTTGGTTGCTGCTCATTTTCAAGATAATTTTGAAATGAATAATTCTGTCTGTGATTCTGCCATTTTTGAATTTTATGGAAATAATGCATCTGATCATGATCTTGCTTGTGCATTAAGGTCTTACCCCACTAAGTTCTTTGGTGATAAACACTTTGAGTCTCTTGACCTTCATGAGAGAATCACCAAACCCCTTAAACCATCGATAGTAGAACCACCTGAAGTGGAGTTAAAGGAACTCCCAACTCACCTTAAGTATGCGTTCCTAGGAAGGGACAATACTCTCCCTGTCATTGTAGCAGCTGCCCTCAAAAATAATGAGGAAAGTCAGCTCCTAAATGTACTGAAAAATCACAAAAGAGCCATAGGTTGGACCATGGCTGATATCAGAGGAATTAGTCCTACATTCTGTATGCACAGAATAAGGCTAATTGATGAGAATGCCAGTTCCATTGAGCCTCAAAGAAGGCTCAATCCAACCATGAAAGAAGTGGTTAAAAAGGAAGTAATTAAATGGTTGGATGCTGGTGTGATCTATCCTATTTGTGATAGTAGTTGGGTGAGCCCTTTGCACTGTGTCCCTAAAAAGGGAGGAATCACAGTTGTGCTCAATGATAAAAATGAGCTCATTCCCACTCGAACCATAACAGGTTGGAGAATCTGTCAGGACTTTAGGAAGTTGAACACTGCCACCAAAAAGGACCATTTCCCCTTACCCTTCATAGACCAAATGCTGGACAAGCTTGCTGGACAAGAATACTTCTGTTTTCTTGATGGGTATTCTGGTTATAACCAGATACCCTTAGCTCCAGAAGACCAGCATAAGACAACATTCACATGTCCATATGGCACATTTGCATTTAGGAGAATGTCTTTTGGACTTTGCAATGCTCCTGCCACCTTTCAAAGGTGCATGACTGCCATTTTTAATGACATGATTGATGAATATGTAGAAGTCTTCATGGATGACTTCTCTGTATTCGGAAATTCATTTGAAAAATGCTTGCTGAATCTGTCTAGAGTTTTACAGAGGTGTGAGGAGACTAATTTGGTCTTAAATTGGGAGAAGTGCCATTTTATGGTGCAAGAGGGTATAGTCCTAGGCCACAAGGTTTCAAAATCTGGTTTAGAGGTGGATAAGGCTAAGATTGCACTCATAGAAAAGCTACCTCCACCTAGAGATGTCAAGGGAATAAGAAGCTTCTTAGGCCATGCAGGGTTCTATAGAAGATTTATAAAGGATTTCTCTAAGGTAGCTAAACCCTTAAGTAGCTTATTGGAGGTTAATAAGCCCTTTAATTTTGATGAGCCTTGCTTGAAGGCTTTTGAAGAATTAAAAAGTAAACTGATTTCTGCCCCTATAATTGTGGCACCTGATTGGTCCTTACCTTTTGAGGTGATGACTGATGCTAGTGATTGGGCCCTAGGTGCTGTGCTAGGGCAGAGGAAGGATAAGATTTTTCATTCCATTTATTATGCAAGCAAAGTCTTGCAAGGTGCCCAACTGAACTACACTGTGACTGAAAAAGAGCTCCTGGCAGTTATATTTGCCTTTGAAAAATTCAGGAGCTATTTGTTTGGGGTAGAGGTCATTGTCCACACTGACCACTCAGCCATCAAATACTTGATGGAAAAGAAGGATAGCAAACCTAGGCTTATTAGATGGATGTTACTCCTACAAGAATTCCAAGTAAAAATTGTAGATAGGAGTGGCACCCAAAACCAAATAGCTGACCATTTGTCTAGGTTGAAGTCCAACACAACAGAGGAAGACTCTGCACCAATCAGGGACATGTTCCCTGATGAGTCTTTATTGGCCTTAAGCTCTTTAAACACCCCTTGGTATGCTGACTTTGCCAATTACTTGGCAGCAGGTGTGATGCCTGATGATTTAAACACACATAAGAGAAAGAAATTTCTCCATGATGTGCAATTCTATTTTTGGGATGATCCACATTTATTTAAAAAATGTGCTGACCAAATTTTGAGGAAGTGTGTTCCAGAATTGGAGCAAAGCCAAATTCTGCACAGCTGCCACAATTCTCCATATGGAGGACATTTTGGTGGGGTAAGGACTGCAGCCAAGGTGTTGGAATCTGGCTTTTACTGGCCAAGCATTTTTAAGGATGCTTACACTATAGCTAGCCAGTGTGATAGGTGTCAAAGGACTGGCAATATCACACGAAGGAATGAGATGCCTCTTAATCCTATTCTTGAGGTTGAAGTGTTTGATGTGTGGGGGATAGACTTCATGGGTCCCTTCCCTCCATCAAATGGGAATAAGTACATTCTTGTAGCTATAGACTATGTGTCCAAGTGGGTGGAGGCAGTGGCCTTACCCACTAATGAAACCAAAACAGTGTGCAAGTTCCTAAAGAGCTACATTTTTACTAGGTTTGGTACACCTAGATGCATAATTAGTGATGGAGGCAGCCACTTCATAAGTAGGCAGTTTGAAAGCCTCCTCACTAAGTATGGTGTCAAACATAGGGTGGCAACACCTTACCACCCACAAACAAGTGGTCAGGTGGAGGTTACTAATAGGGAGATTAAGAAAATTTTGGAAAAAGTGGTTGGTCCTTCTAGAAAGGACTGGTCACTTAAGCTTGAAGACTCCCTGTGGGCATACAGAACAGCTTATAGAACTCCAATAGGTTGCTCACCTTATAGACTCATTTTTGGTAAGGCATGTCACTTACCATTAGAGTTGGAGTACAAGGCCTATTGGGCTCTTGCAAAGCTGAATATGGATTACAAGGAATCCTCAGAGAATAGGTTGCTTCAATTAAACAACTTAGATGAATTTAAAATGAACTCATATGAAAATGCTAAGTTGTACAAAGAAAAAATGAAAAGATGGCATGACAACCTAATTCAAGAAAGATGTTTTGAACCAGGCCAAAAGGTGTTATTGTTTAATTCCAGGCTTAAACTTTTTCCTGGAAAACTGAAGTCCAGATGGTCTGGCCCCTTTGAAATTGTGGAAGTTTTTCCACATGGGGCAATAGAGATTCAAGGTAATGATGGTCGAAGGTTCAAGGTAAATGGCCAAAGACTGAAAGTTTACCAAGGTGAACCTGTCATTAGAGACAAGGCAATTGTCCCTCTAGTTGACCCTTCTTAACTGTTTTGTGGAGTTGCAGTAGTGTCAATTAGTTAGTTAGAATTTTTGTTTTGTTTTTTGAGTTTTGTCCAAGCTGTCCTGCATCTGTGATCTGTCATATAGGTGTGTAAAAAAAATAAAGAGCTGTCAATATATCAGTGTTTTTCTTCTTTTCATCCATTATGAATTGTCCACCAATTGTCCAGATGTGTTGAGTGTCAAAGAAGAGAGTGAGCAGATAAGTAAGTTTGGGGTAGGAGTGTTCTTCCTATGATAATTCCATTAAATTGGGATAGCTCAGTCAGATGCACATACATGTTTAAAAATTTTTAGGTGCACTGACTGTTGATCGATCATACCAGAGAGTGATCTCTGTTTGCTCTCTTTGCCTATCAATTCACCCAAGTAGTCTTAAAAAAAAAAGGTCCTGCAGTGTAAATAAGTGGGATTGATTCCCATTGTTTCCTTTGGGCCTTTTTAAATCGAAAGCCCAAGTTCTTCATAGGGCACGATGAGCCACAAGGGACGTTCGGTGAGTTGGACTATATTTGAATTGGGCTGTGCCATCAGTATATCAAGCCCAACTGAATAAACCGTTTTTTTTCCTTTTTTTTATTTTATTTACTTGGGCCTGATTTTTATTTTATCAGCCCAGTCCTATTCATTTAACCCTTTTTTTTGTCTTTTTAGTTAACTGGGCCTGATTCTAAGTGGGTCAGCCCGTTTTTATTCTTTAATTAATTAATTAATTATTCATTAATTTATTTCGTTCTATTAAATTCTGATGCAAATTTTATTTTATTTTTATTTTATTTTATTTTTATTCTTTATATTCCTTCTGATCTTCTCCGCTTCCCTGAATCGTTCTTCTCCTTCCCAATGCTCTGCGCAACATTGAGCCACTAAATCATTTAATGCTCTTCTGAAAAAAGCAACTGCTTTTTTTGAATAGGGAGATGATTCATGGGAAAGGACAACTCTTCTCTGCGCAGGGATGTGACTTTTCTCTCTTTAGTCACATCCATTTATTATGAGAATAGAAATAAATAATTTCTCTTTCTAAAAACTCACTTCTTTATTCGCACCCTCCCCATTTCTTCTCATTCTATGCCCTAACTCCCATCTTTCCAACTCTCTCCATCAATATTTCACTTCGTCTTCCTCCCATCTCTCCATATCTTTCTTTCTTTCTTCCCGTCTCCTTTCCCTAACGCCAGACGCTCTCACCGCGCGCTGCGTCCAGCGAAAAAGGTTCGGCTCTCTTACATCCTTGTGTCGGTTCTCTCCGAATTTCTTCACCACTTTCGCGAACCCAGGTATGTTCTTCCATAACCTTAACTTATTTTGATTTGTGCTTCAAACCTTATTTTTGTTCTTGTTCCCCTTTGTTGAACCTGATTCTCTCTGTCAGGACTTTTCTTTGTTTTATTTATTTACTATTTTTATCTTTTATTGTTTCTGGTTTATAATAATATTTTTATTTTGTTCGGGATTCGATTTCATGAAAAGGTTTTTAATTTTTAATTTTTTTTTATATTTATATTTATATTTATTTTTCTTTTCTATTTTTCTATTTTTCTATTTTGTATAAGTACAAGCACTCCCTGATTTTTGAAATTTTTGCATGCACCTGTTAATATTTTTTTTAGATATTTCTAAGTGGTGAACCGGTTACATTGCTTTCACTGTTGTGTTTTTGTTCTTCGTCTGATATAAAAATTCTCAGTAATTTTTTTTTATTCTGTTAAATTTTATTATTTATATATTTTAAAAATTATGGATAATATTTTATTTAATTTTATTTAATTAATTTATTATTGCTGATTCGTTATAATTTAATGAATGCTGGGAGTTACTAACAACTTATTCTTATCTCGAATTGTTACTGAATCATACTCAGTAACAATGCCACCAAGAACCTTGAACGGTGGGCAGAAAACTAGAGCTCTCCGTGAAAAAAAGACTAAAAAAAAGGCAGCGGCCGAACCATCCTCTCCTCAAGAACCGCCTGTTCCAGAAAGAGTATTACAAAGACTCAAGGAGCTAGAAGCGGGCAAACTGCGCATTCACTACGAACGCGGATTCGACCTCACTGAAGATGGGGGATATATGGAATTGTTCGTATGGCAACATGTGGCACCCTGGAAATGGGAAATATTTGCTAGTCACCCAAATATTCAAGTACCTGTCCGGTTAGTTCACGAATTCGTGGCTAACTTCCCAGATGAGAATGACCCTCAACAAGTCCTCGTTCGAGGGACGCTGGTGGACATCTCCCCAGCCAAAATTAAAGAGATTTATGATCTCAAGGACGGGGATTATAACTGGTATTTGAAGTTTCTCACAGACCGAACTCTACCTAACGTTCACTCAATAATGGCGAAGGTCCTCACGGGAAATCCCAACACAAAATGGGATTCTGAGACAATGTTCACGAATGAGCTCACCAAAGAAGCTCAGGTATGGGCCAAATTTGTGAGGCACCGAATATTCCCTAAGTTGCACATGAACCACTTGACAACAAGAGTTGGTGTGGTGGTCTACTGCATACTGCAAGGATTGCCATTTTACCCCGAGAGACTTATCCACCAAGAGCTGTGTGCAAACTCTAAGAAAACCACAGGAGCATTTTATTTCCCATGTCTGGTAAAGCTATTATGTGATGACGCTGGAGTCCCACCCTCTTCTGAAGACAGTGAAATGGTCCCACTCCCTAAATCACCAATAAATGAAGTCTGCCTAAAAAGGATAGCTGAGTCTAGCCTGCGTAAAAAAAGAAAACCATCTTCTACTCAGCCTCCTCAACGAGCAGGAAAGGGCCAGGTCTCAGAGAATCAGCCTCCTCCACGAGCAGCAAAGGGCCAGGTCTCAGAGATGAAAGATCAAATCATGGAATTGCAGCAATGTGTAAAGGGGTTGATTACATATATCAAAACCTCTAGACGTTGCTGTAAGAAATCTTATCAAGAAACCTTCCCCCAGGATGAGTTTCCTGAAATTCCTGCCCATCTATTACAACAAATTGGTGATGAGGGGACGTCAAGAGCTGCTGAGCAGGGGTCTGATGATGACGTGGTCGATGTAGATGATACTTTTTCGGAGATCTGATATTCAGTGATTGGTACCCAGGTTCTTTATTCATTAATTTTATTTATTTATTTGTTCATTAAATTATTTATTTATTTATTTATTTATTTATTTATTATTTTATGTTTCAATTTATTATTTTGTATTGCTGTGAGGACCCAGCTTAGTTTTAAGTTTGGGGTGATTTTTGTAATCATGTGCTTTCACCAATAATTATTTTTTTGTTTTTTTTTTTGTAATTTACTCTGTTTTATATGCTGAATTTATAGTAACTTGGAAATAATTTATAGCTTGATATGTTTAACATGATCATTGCTTGAGTATAACCAGATTTAATTTAATTTAATTCCTAATCAATTAAGGATTTAACTTAGTCGATCAGTGTTACATAAGTTTAAAATCAATTGGCATGCCTTTCAATTTTGTTGAAACCTCTGATTTGCTGATTCACTGATAATCCACTGGTTAACAACCTATGTGAGGTATTTTGAACCTAAACACTCTATTCCTTTGAGAGTGATCATTGGTTATTATGTATTGATGTTTTGAATGCTGCACTCTGTTTGGATGACCGATATGCTATTTCTGTGTGATTGGGGCATTGTTTCTGATTATTTAGCCTAGAGCCAAAAGCCTTACCCTTCAATTATATCCCTTGGTCCCTTAATTTGAGCCTGAGCCTTTCTTTTCTGTTTCATCCTGATATTATAAGCCAAATTCCATATCCACCCTATATAGCTATCTTTAGTGTTTAGCTAATTCTCGTTAGCTCAGAAATACAAAAAGCTAAATAAGGCAAAGGGAAATTGGTTGTAAAAAGAAAGGGAAAGAAAAAGAAGGAAAAGTCAGGAGGTAAAAAAAAAAAAAAAAAAAAAAAAAAAAAAAAAGAGAACAAGTGATCTTAAAAAAAAAAAAAGTCTTTGAAAAATAAAAAGATCTCTGAGCTTACTTTTTAAAAGAAGAAGGAAAAAGGCAAAAGTAAAAAAAAATTTTGTAAAAAAAAAAAAATCGAAAAAAAATAAAAGAGGTAATCAATACAAGAGGGAGAAGAAAGTCAGTAATTTCCCTTTGTCTTGTTTAGGCAAAAATATCAGAAAAGCTAAAGAGAATTAGTTAGACACTAAAGGGTTAGCTTAGTTAGCCAAGTGACTAGAAAAACAAAGACCCTAGCCCTGCCTCTTTACAAGCTCTAAAGACCCTATGATGGAAGTAGCATGTTGGACTTCAAGTTTCTGAATGGGTGTGTAGATTGGAAACATTCATGCATGATGACAATGAGTGATCCTTCCTTATAAAAAAGAAAAGGTGTGATTTATTGAAAATGTCTGAAAAGGAATTCAGTGGATTGTCAATTGAACCATTTTAAATTGAGGTTTGCAACTGATTGAATGTGCATGAGTTTTGATTGAATGCTTCTTAAATTACTGATTGACTGGAGTTAGATGATTAATTAGATGAGGAATTGGTTAACATTAAGCCTGGTCAATGCTTAAAGGAGTGTGATGTTTTGCATAGATAGTTTATAAATTTATCTAAGTTACTAAGTTTAATTTAATAGTGCTAAGTGATTCTGAATTTGATCTAACTGTTTATTTCCTGATAAAAGTTTGTTTGATTGCTTGAGGGCAAGCAATTGGTTAAGTTTGGGGTATTTTGTTAGCACATATTTATATATAATTATATTATATTATTTTATGATATTTAATTGTCTTTGGATTATTAATTGGTGTTTTTGCAGGTAAATTATGCTCAATTGAGTTAAGTAAGGATATTTGTAAAAATTAAAGGTAAGAAGTAAAAATGGTAATTTTTGTCTTTTTACTCACTTATTTTATTTATTTTTATCTTCAGATTAAATGAATAAGAAGGGAGCAGTCTGGACCGTTGGATTGGAGGAGATGAAGGGCTGTGATGAAAGGACAAGAAGATGGAAGTTCTGAAAAAGAAAAGAAGAAGATATAATAGAGATGGATGCAGATTTTTAAAGATATAGCTTTTAGAATTACTTTTCTGAACAAGAGACAAAGTTTCGTTTGAGTTTTTCTTCTCTGTTTTCTTTTCTTTTTCTTTCGTTCGACTACTCTCTGCTCTAGAGAGATCATTTTCGTTTTCGTTTCTTGTGTGTGGATCTGCTCGTTCGCGTGCTTTATTCGTCCATCATCTTCGACCTTGGAGGCCTTGACAACGCATCTACAAGGGAGAAGAGTTGCGGATCTGGCCTGTGTAACGGTAGATTTCTTGTAGTTTTCTGTAGATCTAGTTTAGGGTTCTTTAATGTTTGAAGGATCCGTTTGGTGTTCTGAATACTTGGTATCTTTGTTCTTATTTTTCGGATATTGCAGTATTTCAGAAATGGGTTTTTGATTCTTTTCTTTTCTGGGTGTGTCGAATGATTGGATGCATGTTTCTTAATTAGATCTTTGCTATTGCTGATGTTTTCTTATTCGATCGGTTCTTTTACTTTTTAACTCAAGAGATTCATGGGAATGAACCTTGAGTTCTTCAACAGAAGCAATTTGGGAAATGCGTTTCTGTTAAGGATCGATTGAACCCCTTTAGATTAGGGATAATCAAGGGTGTTTTCTGATACTTTCTGTAAACATTCAAGATCCTTTGGAAAAAGATGATCTTGAATGTAGGGTTGATTCTGGGAAGTTTCGACCTAATTAGTTGTAGTGATTCGGAATTTGGGATAAACCTGCTGTGGCTTTGAACGAAATTGCAGGAATGCAATATCTTTTGTGTCATTCATGATTTTTACATACTCAGAAGCCTTTTTCATTGTTAAAAATCTCTCACTGTTAGATCATATTTTGATGTTTTGATTAGAATATAATAAAGATCTCTTTTTACCATAAACAAAATAAAACCAATTAAAGGATTATTAATTCAGATTAATAGAAGGAAAAATAATTCAACCTGTTCCCTGAGAACGATAACTCTTTTCTTTTTGAAAATATACATCTCAACACTAAGTGCCAGGTTGCAACTATAAACAAAGGATCTTTTTGAAAATCTATGGATTCAAGAGGACTGTAACAACATGTATTTGATTTACTTAAAATCATATGTGATTTACTTATTATGTATCAATTTCCTTATATTTACACTAGAGATCAAGAAACAAACGAAATTAGTCATCTAATGACTACTGCACTAACAGGTGAATAGTAACAACCGGATATTTACACTTCATAAAAACTTTGCTTGAGGTACTGCCTGTAGGTCTTCCGCATACTACAATTACATATGCTTGAGTTTTCATATACACGTTCTCTACTCTCTTTCATTTACTTTCCCGAGCTTATATGAAAAACGATTAGAGCCTCATAATACCTTGTTGGTATTCCCACACCCCATCGTCAGCTACAATCAAAGGAGAACTCAACCGTCAACACTATCTTCATGGTTCCATGAAACTTGGACTAATGAGGATGCAAATCCTAAAAGATGACCTTCCTTTCATGGTATTGTCAAGGGACTTGATTGTATTACTGAGCTCAGGAAGACAAAAAAAGGCCGAAGATATGCATATCAGACCTTTCAACTTGCATGATGATCAACTTGTGGATGAGACCTTTGAACCTTATTAGCTGGAAAACTGAAGGTGACCTTTTGGCCAGAAGTGACCTTAGTGCAACCAATTCCAGTTTAAGAACATGAGTTTTATGACAAGCCTTTAGCATACCATCCAACACTGTCTCAGGGATCTTATCATGTGGGAAAAGGGAGATCTATGGAGGACACATTTCATTCTGCCCATATTTGCAATAAAAAGGACGTGTATGCTTTTGGCATCTTTGATGACAATAGGGATATCATCCTAGTTGTACAGCAATTGCTGCTCTTGCTGCCATTAGATAGCTCAAAAATTGACTATGATGAAACCATGAGTTTTGTTGAGCAAAATCAAACAAGGTTTAATAGTCGTCAGGTAGAATTCCTGCCACAATAATGTGTGTAATTATGACAACCTAGAGGCCCTAATGATGTGAAAATAACATTCATAGTCATAATATTAATTAACTACACCTCCAAAGGATTAAAACTACAATAAAATGACAATTTTACCTATACATATTAAGAGTTTCAGCACTAACAGCTCCAATTAGGGATTGCCTAAGAGTGGCTTCTGAAAACATGAATATCAAACACTGCCTCTTCTCTGTTGATGAGCTCAAACAGACACACATCTCCATCTACCATTTTACTTTCCCTAGCAAATACGCTCCAACCACTAGAAAACTTCCCACTAATAGAATGTTTGTGTGGAAGATAGTAAAACTTTACAGGCCACAATTTCTTTCTAAACTGTAACTTCACAATCTGCGACTTCTCATTGAAGTACCCTCTGATGAAGGAACGTGGTACATTCTGCATCAAGTCATATTTTCATCACCATGAGATCACAGCCCAACAGTTAATGAAAGTATAAATGTAACTACATTTTCTCTGCTTGCATGGAACAAAGTTTCCATGCATAGATATATGTATTTAATTTGCTGATTAACCTAACTAAACCTCACCGGTCTATTTCCCAGGCTAAAATTGAACGTGAAAATGGGATTTTCTGAAGTGAATTTTTTAGCTTCTTTCAGAGCTCCATTTGTCAAGGGGCATGGAGTTGTCTTCCAACCTGTGGCATGGCAACAAAACCACTTTAGTTTAAGGATGCACTTAGCTCAATTTTGAAATATCTATATTTGAATTTTTAATTTATTCAATTTTTGGTCTTCAATATCCACGCTTTTCATAAGGATAATCAGATAATTGAATAACCAATTGGTTTACTCTTAATTTATTCAACTTAAGCTTTTCATAAGGATAATTAGATATGAATAACCAATTGGTCACACTGCATTGATGTTTAAGATACATTTACTGGCAATAATAGTTTTACTTTCTATCTTCTTGAACTGATTCCAAGCAAGAAAATTACAATCAATACTGTGCAGATTAAACAGAATAATACTTAAAAAGAAAGACAGACTTGGATCACCTTGGACTGGAAGGGAATGGGGTTCTTCTGCAAGTCGAAAGACTTGTACTTTCAAAGAAAGGCCTCGGCTCTTGGTCAGCTCAAAAAGACAAACATCCCCCACTTTCAAATTATTATCTGATACAAATTTCTTCCATCCAGCATTAATTTTGCCCAGTCTATAATCACAATGCTAAGTTCCCCCATCCAAGCCCTGAAGAAGGATATTCCTTTCCTTTTTCTTCAAATACTTTTCAGCAAATTGTGATGGGACATGCTTGGATTTTTATTAATTTATTTCAAGTTAGAAAATCAAACAACTAAAAAGTTATATTTCTACTTCAAACAAAAGATAAGAAACCATCTTAAGGGATAAAAATGAAGCAAATCAAAAGCTCACCAATCGATACTTATCAACATAGGAAGGCTTCATGACAATCGTGAAAGAGGGATTTTTAGATCTGAAGATTTTGGCTTTCTTTAAAGCTTCAGTACTTTTAGAAGCCAACTGCTCCACTATTAGGCATTCAGCGGTAGTACCATCCATTTCCTCTGACAAATTGAACAACATGCGATTTCATGTAAATTTGACATCAAAAATTCAACTGGATCCAAGAAATGAAAAGGAAAATCCAATCATGAAAAACATAACATCCGATTCTTTTGTTACATAAGCAAATTCAGACTTCTCGAGGTTTGTCCCGTGAAACTGATTACCCTTAATTTGGACATGCTGAGGCAACTTTCGCAAAGTGGATCTTCTTTCAACATCTCCACTAGTGCCAGTTCTTAATCTTTTACATGGTTTAGGACAAGACATTGGTGCTTTCTGTCTAGCCATACGGCACGGTGGTCTCTCATCCAAACTTTTGACTGACTCATCATGAATCTGTTCAAGGTTGTCCTGTTCAGTGGTACCATCCATATCCTCTGAAAAATTGAAGAACATATTATGAAAATTTGCTCTCAAACTCAACTGGATCAATGAAATGAAAAGGATCATCCGATCATGAAATAGATACCATCTGATTCTTTCTTTACAGTTGCAAATTTAGACTTATCAAAGTTTGTACTTTGTCCTTCAATTTGAACATGCTGAGACAGGTTTTGCTCAGCTGATCTTCTGTCTACATCTCCACTTGTGCAAGTTCTAGATTTCTTACATGGTTGAGGAGAAGAAATTGGTGATTTCTGTCTATTCTTATGGCATGGTGGTAGCTCATCCGAAATTTTAACTGAGTCAACATCACTAATCTGGTCAAGGTTGTCCTGTGCATCTTGAGTGCCATGGAAAGGATAATCTATTTCAAGGGTACTCTTGTCACATATGCGTACATCAAAATGAGAAGTTTTCTTGTATTCAAACAACACCAAATGACCATGATCTAGAGAGTAACATGTAGAAAATTCTTTCCAACCCTTTTGAAGCCAAATATCACCATCTTTTTTACTCCAACATACTTCCCATTCAGTGCCATCTGGAGGCTTGAGAAACATTGGGTTTGGCATATCACCACCATATTTCTTAGTGAAATTGATTGGGAGTTTCTGCAAAAAAAACTCTCTCTTAGCATGCACAGTTAAACTCATAAGCACAACAGAGATATTCAAAAGAACCTAACAATAAAACACCCAAAAAAATAAAAGAAAAAAAAAGAGATGAAGGAAGGAATGTTTACAAGCATTCCATCTTGAAGACTTGTTCTAAGAATAATCTTGAAGAAAAGGATTGGAGTGGGGATAGGATGCTTATTTTGCCGGTTGCAATGGTAAGTCATGGATGTTGGTACTTGAGTTCTCCCTCCTTCTCTTTCTCTTTGTGTGCCTATTCTACTTGTAACTAAAAACAAAAAAGATCTTGGACCTTACATTGAAAAGATCTTCTTGTGTCGCTTTTATGGAATATTACTAAAAAATCTGAATGAATGAACGAAACGGCAAACATTTCCTTGGTTGCACTTATCTTGAAGTAGTATCTTATCATTTTTCTATGTGGTCCTCTTGCTGTTGGTTCCCTATTCTGAACGAACGGTGTCTTGTCCACTCAATAAAGTAAAAGCCAATGACTCCAAGCTAAGCGGTCCCTACACAAGAATTCATGTTAACTGGTAAAAGTTTAAATAGGAACACTGACCAAAGTGGTTCTGTTTTTCATCTTATTTTTTTTTGAAGCACGTTAATAGTCTTATTTTCTAATTTGTCACGCGAGCAAGTTCATTACAGTGCTTAACGAATTTGATTCATTGACGTGACATATTTTTAGTGGACAACAATTTCACTTCTAAGAGGGCGTTTGATACAAGAAAAAAATTTTGTTATCAGGAAAATAAATTTGCTCCAAATATGATGGGAAGAATTTTTTGTCGGATAAGTTAAAAAAGTGTTTGGTAGATCAAAATTTTTCCGAGAAAATTAGATGAATTTTAATGATGTTATGTGTAAAATTTTGCCACAGCAGAGAAAACTTTTTTTTTCATCTCATCCATGGCAAACTTTCACCGATGGTCCACGTGTTAAAAAACTAGACGGGAAAAGAATTTCTCTTACCCTTTTTAACTTTTCCTCCTACCAAACATGGCCACATATTTTTTCTTACCCTCTTTTCCCAGACAACTTTTTATTTTCCCTCCTACCAAACATCCCCTAAGATTAACGAATTACGTTGCAATAAATGTTGATACATTGGAGGAGTTTGTTGCCGCATGCAACAAACTAAGATAGTATTTTTTATTTTTTTTTGGTATAAAGATAGTATCTGTTAAGTATAGAGTTTGTTATAAATATTTGAATTATTGTTTGCAAAGAATCCTCTGATTTGATTTGATTTAGTAGAAAGTTGTTAGTAGTTTCATATTTTTTGGATGTCATAGCTGTATAAATGCACCTCCAAATTGGAGAAGAATTATGGATGAAAATACAAATATTTCGGTATCTCTCTCTATGATCCTTTGTGTATGTTAGTGTTGGAGTTTTGACATGGTATCAGCCGTTATGATCCTGGGAAGTGTTCTTTAAACTCTCAATTTTTTACCCCACCCGCACCTTCTCCATTTTTTTTTTTAAAAAAAAAAAACAACCCATACCCGAACCCATTTCTTTCCTTCTTTTTCCCATCAGTATCCGTGTTTTTTCTTTCCTCCGACCCGACCCGCATCAGCCTTCCCCAATTTCCTTCGCTTTTTCCCAATGGCGAGCCCTAACCCTGAACCTCACGATGCTGAACCTGAACCAAACACAAACCAGTTGTCTCCCTCTCCCACGCCTTCCTCCAATATTGTCATCCATCAAGACAATGCTTCCTTCCCTATCACGGTGGTCCTTGATGACACCAACTATCCGCTCTGGTCACAACTGATGGAGATGCGTATCGGCGCTCGCAACAAGTCCGGTTTTTTGACCGGTGACACACCCAAACCACCTGTCGCCGACCCCACCCATGGCGCCTGGGTCACTGAAAATGGACATACCACCAGGAGTAAAGCTCTCATCTTCAAATGAAAATAAAGTCTGCAAATTGAGGAAAGCATTGTACGGACTCAAACAATCACCAAGAGCATGGTTTGGTAGATTGTCACTCGCAATGAAGAAGTTTGGATATACCCAAAGTAATGCAGATCATACACTATTCTTCAAGAAAAAAGAAGGAAAAATAGCTATCCTTATAGTGTATGTTGATGATATGGTGCTCACTGGAGATGATGAAGAAGAGATGAAATCTCTTGAACAAAAATTAGCTACTGAGTTTGAAATGAAGAAATTGGGACAACTGAAATACTTTCTGGGAATTGAAGTTGCTAGATCACAACTAGAAATTGTATTGTCTCAAAAAAGTATATCTTAGATCTCTTAGCAGAAACAGGAATGTTAGCTTGTAAACCTGCCGACACACCCATGGAGATGAACCATAAACTCGGCATATATCCTGATCAGACTGAAGCTAACATCGGCTTGTATCAAAGATTGGTAGGAAGATTAATTTATCTCTCTCACTCAAGACCAGACATTGCATATGCTGTCAGTGTAGTAAGTAGGTTTATGCATTCACCTAGCGAAGAACACTTGAAAGCAGTATTCCGTATTTTGAGGTATCTAAAAGGGTCTCCTGGTAAAGGTATTCTATTTGCCAAACATGAAAAAAAAAACATAGAAGGGTATACAGATTCAGATTGGGCTGGAATTAAAACAACCAGGCAATCCACCTTTGGCTATTTTACATTCATAGGAGGAAATCTTGTTACTTGGAGAAGCAAGAAACAGAAAGTAGTGGCAAGATCAAGTGCTGAAACCGAATTCAGAGGTATGGCCTATGGTACATGTGAATCATTATGGATCAAAACTATGCTAAGTGAGTTAGGATTCATAAGTAACCAGCCCATGAACTTGTATTGTGACAATAAAGCAGCCATAGAAATTGCTCACAATCCCGTACAGCATGACAGAACAAAGCATGTAGAGATAGACAGACATTTTATCAAGGAGAAATTGGATCAACAAATAATCTGCACTCCGTATATCAGATCCAAAGATCAAATAGCAGATATGTTAACCAAAGCCGTATCCGGAAAAAGTTTGAAGGAAGTAACTGACAAGTTGGGCATGATAGATATCTATGCGCCAACTTGAGGGGGAGTGTTAAGTATAGAGTTTGTTATAAATATTTGAATTATTGTTTGCAAAGAATCCTCTGATTTGATTTGATTTAGTAGAAAGTTGTTAGTAGTTTCATATTTTTAGGATGTCATAGCTGTATAAATGCACCTCCAAATTGGAGAAGAATTATGAATGAAAATACAAATATTTCAGTATCTCTCTCTATGATCCTTTGTGTATGTTAGTGTTGGAGTTTTGACAGTATCTTTTTACCTTGGTAATGTTATGTTTTGTGTTTATGACAGATTATGTAAGTGGTGAACTAGACCAAGACATCATCATCAATCATGTATCGAATGTAAAGGATGTGTACCTCAGTTAGTACCAACTTGATTGTAAAGGATGTGTACCTCAGTTAGTAGTAACTCATGTCATTCTTGGTGGCGTGAAAAAACAAAAGCGCTTTGATGTGTACATACAAAATATGAACATGTATAAGCCAATGTTATTGGTATTGGGAGACTAACCATTTGGCTACACTTTATCAAATTATTTACCAGACTGCCTCATGCCAACAGTAAAAATTCTCAGAATGCCACGCGGCATAATTTGTTACACTGTGTAGCGAATTATGCTTGCAAATAATTCGCTACATAGTGTAGCGAAATATGCCATGTCAGCCTGAACAATCAGCAAGAATTACACGTATCAAGCTGACAGTAATTTGCTACACAATGTAGCGAATTATGTTTGGTGGACTGCCTACTTGACACGTGTCATTCTTGCTGACTGTTCACGTTGACATGGCATATTTCGCTACACTGTGTAGCGAATTATTCCGCGTGACATTTCGGAAATTTTTACTGTTGGCGTGAGAGTCTAGTAAATAATTTGATGAAGCGTGGCAAAATGGCCACTGTTCCCATTGGTATTATAGACTTTTCTGGTCTCTTTTGTAAGATAATATTGTTGTCCGTCCTTGGTAGGAGACACGAAAATTTTTATTATTGTTCCAAGTATTAGAGTAGGAATGTCTTTGATGCAGTGTGGTTATATTACTTAATTCACTTCTATTCGTTTGCTTGCTCTATTCTGCCTAGGAAAGTTTACCACTAAACCTATGATGTGGGGAAAGGGATTCCGCAGGGTCATGACACATGATTGTTAAACACTCTTCTAAAGTTTGGGGAAGAACATTACAAGGTAAATGAAGTATATTTTTGTAAAAAATGTAGAATAGTCATGCTATGAACCTAACAAAGTCTCATATTTTAAAAGATTCAATAAAAAGTAGCGCAAAAAGAAAAGTTATCCAAATAAGGAAGAGAATATTCTACTAATGACGATTTTACCCAGACAGCTAAGCAAATGGACTTGGACCCTGATATTATTAAGAAGCCCGGAAATACACTAGTGCCAGGTAACTCAACTATAAACAAAGGATTAAGTCAATAAGGTACCTTATTTGTCACTATGGACATACACCCTGATTTTATCATGATTTTTAAGAAAAAATTTTAAAATGTTTTTTTTGTAAACAAAATCAAAAATCTTCAAATTAACTTTCCAAAAATACATAAAATCAAATCAAATCTTTTAAAAAGGAAATTAATCTGAAATTAACCTTTTCTTTTACAAAACAAAAAAACAATTCTTAAAAAAATATTTCTGGATTAAAAATAAAACTTTTAAATCTTCCTTACTTAGTTTCCAAAACTTTTCTAACCCAAGGTGTGATCAGGATTCACTTCATCCAATCATTACATGAAACCTAAGATTTTATTTTACATCATCGATTCCTGCAATAACTTTTCAAACACTAAATAAATTGTTAGATAATTTGGCTTCACTTATTTATTATCTTCTTTTAGTGATTTTATCCTGTGCTGGAGTCATGTGATTATGTTGATGTGCGAATGTAATTGAACTGCCACTTGATTATTTGTATTTGGACCTAAGCTATGGATTCAAGAGGACTGTAACAACATGTATTTGATTTACTTAAAATCATATGTGATTTACTTATTATGTATCAATTTCCTTATATTTACACTAGAGATCAAGAAACAAACGAGATTAGTCATCTAATGACTACTGCACTAACAGGTAAATAGTAACAACCGGATATTTACACTTCATAAAAACTTTGCTTGAGGTACTGCCTGTAGGTCTTCCGCATACTACAATTACATATGCTTGAGTTTTCATATACACGTTCTCTACTCTCTTTCATTTACTTTCCCGAGCTTATATGAAAAACGATTAGGTGGTGTTTGGTTGAGGGTTTTCAAATATTTTCCTATGCATCTGATGTATGAAAAACAAAATCATGTTTGGTTGAGCCTTTTTCCCTAGGCAACTCATTTGCATAGCAATGCAAAATTGCAAGCAAAAATCACTATTCAGAAAGCCAAATTGGAAGTAGTATTTGTGGTTGTCCAGCTAAATGGGCAAGAAGGGAAAATAGGTTCAAACTAAAATACCCTCATTTAAAATATCAGCATCTGCAATTGCATCATGATTTAAAATGGTTGTGTAACTAACAAATAAAGGACCTGCTTAAAGAAAAACTAAATAAAAACAACAATGACACAGGATTTGGGAAGCATTTCGGTTCTTTTTCTTTTGCGCGTTTCTCTCTAATTTATAAATTTTTTTTTCAAAAATTTTAAAAGCAAGGATATTTTCATAATTGTGACTTATTTCCCCATCTATATTTTACCTCAAACCAAACACAGACTTTATAAATCTTATCTAATTTGCCCGGTAAATCTTTTTCCAACCAAACAACTTTTTTTACATTTTCCTACCAAACTCATTTTCCAACAATTTCCTTATCAATTACATTTCCCTACCATTCAAAAAATTTCTCCTCAACCAAACACCCCCTTAGAGCCTCATAGTACCTTGTTGGTATTCCCACACCCCATCATCAGGAATAAATCTTTGGTGCTACTGTAGCACCAAAGATTCAGTACATCTCATCAATCAGAACATTAAATATCAGCCAAAATTCACTTTTTTATGCCACATTTTTTTTCTCTCCTCTGATTTGTAATGCTCTAATTTGTGGGATGCACTGAATCTATGTGCTACAGTAGCACCAAAGATTTATCCCATCATCAGCTACAATCAAAGGAGAACTCAACCGTCAACACTATCTTCATGGTTCCATGAAACTTGGACTAATGAGGATGCAAATCCTAAAAGACGACCTTCCTTTCATGATATTGTCAAGGGACTTGATTGTATTACTGAGCTCAGGAAGACAAAGAAGGCCGAAGATATGCATATCAGACCTTTCAACTTGCATGATGATCAACTTGTGGATGAGACCTTTCAACCTTATTAGCTGGAAAACTGAAGGTGAACTTTTGGCCAGAAGTGACCTTAGTGCAACCGATTCCGGTTTAAGAACATGAGTTTTATGACAAGCCTTTAGCATACCATCCAACATTGTCTAAGGGATCTTATGCATTTCATTCTGGCCCATATTTGCAATAAAAAGGACGAGTATGCTTTTGGCATCTTTGATGACAATAGGGATATCATACTAGTTGTACAGCAATTGCTGCTCTTGCTGCCATTAGATAGCTCAAAAATTGACTATGATGAAATCATGAGTTTTGTTGAGCAAAATCAAACAAGGTTTAATAATCGTCAGGTAGAATTCCTGCCACAATAATGTGTGTAATTATGACAACCTATAGGCTCTAATGATGTGAAAATAACATTCATAGTCATAATATTAATTAACTACACCTCCAAAGGATTAAAACTACAATAAAATGACAATTTTACCTATACATATTAAGAGTTTCAGCACTAACAGCTCCAATTAGGGATTGCCTAAGAGTGGCTTCTGAAAACATGAATATCAAACACTGCCTCTTCTCTGTTGATGAGCTCAAACAGACAAACATCTCCATCTACCATTTTACTTTCCCTAGCAAATACGCTCCAACCACTAGAAAACCTCCCACTAATAGAATGTTTCTGTGGATGACAGTAAAATTTTACAGTCCACAATTTCTTTCTAAACTGTAACTTCACAATCTGCGACTTCGCATTGAAGTACTCTCTGATGAAGGAACATGGTACATTCTGTATCAAATCATATTTTCATCACCATGAGATCACAGCCCAACAGTTAATGAAAGTATAAATGTAACTACATTTTCTCTGCTTGCATGGAACAAAGTTTCCATGCATAGATATATGTATTTAATTTGCTGATTAACCTTACTAAACCTCACCGGTCTATTTCCCAGGCTAAAATTGAACGTGAAAATGGGATTTTCTGAAGTGAATTTTTTAGCTTCTTTCATAGCTCCATTTGTGGAGGGGCATGGAGTTGTCTTCCCATCTGTGGCATGGCAACAAAACCACTTAGTTTAAGGATGCACTTAGCTCAATTTTGAAATATCTATATTTGAATTTTTACTTTATTCAACTTCAGCTTTTCATAAGGATAATAAGGTATCAATAACCAATTGGTCACACTGCATTGATGTTTAAGATTTACATTTTCTGGCAATAATAGTTTACTTTCTAACATCCAGTATTCTCCAAGGGTATAACCAATTGATTCCATCTCCTTGAACTGATTCCAAGCAAGAAAATTACAATCAATACTGTGCAGATTAAACAGAATAATACTTAAAAAGAAAGACCGAATTGGATTACCTTCGACTGGAAGGGAATGAGGTTCTTCTGCAAGTTGAAAGATTTGTACTTTGAAAGAAAGGCCTCGGCTCTTGGTAAGCTCAAAAAGACAAACATCCCCCACTTTCAAATTATTATCAGATACAAATTTCTTCCATCCAGCATTAATTTTGCCCAGTCTATAATCACAATGCCAAGTTCCCCCATCCAAGCCCTGAAGAAGGATATTCCTTTCCTTTTTCTTCAAATACTTTTCAGCAAATTGTGATGGGACATGCTTGGATTTTTATTATTTCAAGTTAGAAAATCAAACAACTAAAAAGTTATATTTCTACTTCAAACAAAAGATAAGAAACCATCTTAAGGGATAAAAATGAAGCAAATCAAAAGCTCACCAACCGATGCTTATCAACATAGGAAGGCTTCATGACAATCGTGAAAGAGGGATTTTTAGATCTGAAGGTTTTGGCTTTCTTTAAAGCTTTATTACTTTTAGAAGTCAACTGCTCCACTATTAGGCATTCAGTGCTACCATCCATTTCCTCTGACAAATTGAACAACATGCGATTTCATGTAAATTTGACATCAAACATTCAACTGGATCCAAGAAATGAAAAGGAAAATCCAATCATGAAAAACATAACATCCGTTTCTTTTGTTACATATTCTCAAAGTTTGTCCCGTGAAACCGATTACCCTTAATTTGGACATGCTGAGGCAACTTTGGCAAAGTGGATCTTCTTTCAACATCCCCACTTGTGCCAGTTCTTAATCTTTTACATGGTCGATGACAAGACATTGGTGCTTTCTGTCTAGCCATACGGCACGGTGGTCTCTCATCCAAACTTTTGACTGAGTCATCATGAATCTGGTCAAGGTTATCCTGTTCAGTGGTACCATCCACATCCTCTGAAAAATTGAAGAACAAGGTTTATGTTACGAAAATTTGACCTCAAACTCAACTGGATCAATGAAATGAAAAGGATCATCCATCATGAAATATATACCATCTGATTCTTTCTTTACAGATGCAAATTTAGAATTATCAAAGTTTGTACTTTGTCCTTCAATTTGAACATGCTGAGACAGGTTTTGCTCAGCTGATCTTCTATCTACATCTCCACTTGTGCCAGTTCTCAATTTCTTACGTGGTTGAGGACAAGATATTGGTGATTTCTGTCTAGTCTCATGGCATGATGGTAGCTCATCCCAAATTTTAACTGAATCATCATTAATCTGATCAAGGTTTTCCTGTACATCCTGAGAGCCATGGAAAGGATATTGTATTTCAAGGGTACTCTTGTCACATATGCGTACCTCAAATCCAGAAGTTTTCTTGTATTCAAACAACACCATATGACCATGATCTAGGGAGTAATATGTAGCAAATTCTTTCCAACCCTTTTGAAGCCAAATATCACCATCTTTTTTAGTCCAAAATACTTCCCATTCAGTGCCATCTGGAGGCTTGAGAAACATTGGGTTTGGCATATCACCACCATATTTCTTAGTGAAATTGATTGGGAGTTTCTGCAAAAAACCTTTCTCTTAGCATGCACAGTTAAACTCATAAGCACAACAGAGATATTCAAAAGAACCTAACAATAAAACACCCAAAAAATAAAAGAAAAAAAAAAGAGAGATGAAGGAAGGAATGTTTACAAGCGTTCCATCTTGAAGACTTGTTCTAAGAATAATCTTGAAGAAAAAGGATTGGAGTGGGGATAGGATGCTTATTTTGCCGGTTGCAATGATAAGTCATGGATGATGGTACTTGAGTTCTCCCAACTCCTCTTTCTCTTTGTGTGCCTGTTCGACTTGTAACTAAGATCTTGAACCTTACACTAAAAAGATCTTCTTGTTTCGCTTTTATGTAGTATTACTAAAAAATTTGAATGAATGAACAAAAAGGTGAACATTTCCTTGGTTGCACTTATCTCGAAGTAGTATCTTTTCATTTTTCTATGTGGTCCTCCCGTTGGTTCCCTATTCTGAACAAACGGTGTCTTGTCCACTCAATAAAGTAAAAGCCAATGACTCGAAGCTAAGCGGGCCCCCCGAGGCCCCAACCATGTTACGACTTTTTTTGTTATCTGGTAGAAGTTTAAAGGGTTTTATGATTATTATGGTGTAGGAAAAGTGGTTGTGTAATGTTATAGAGATTCGTTTTGTGTGTCATATTTTTTTTTTAATGTGTGGGCCCCACAAAATGTTGTGTGTGTAGAAAAGTTTATTATATTATGTTAAATGAGGAAATGAAAACTCAAGTTTAAATAAGCCATGTGATTTATTTTCAGGTAGCATTTTAGCAAAGATATTTTTTTCATTTAAGATTCGGTAGTTAAAATTGAAATGATTACGGGTGTTCGCGGTCTACATTGGACTGGTTTTGGAAGTAAAAATCATCTGATCCAATCCCTTCGGTTTAACCATGTAATCATTTATTTGGTTTGAATTTTTTTTCAAATCTGATCCTATCTGATCCAATTTTATTTGGTTTAGATTCGATCAGTTTTCGGTTTATAAAAAGACCTAAGATTTATATGATAATTATTTGGTAAATAGCTTATCTTTTTTATGTATCGATTTTGTAAAGTTTGTATGATGATTATTGTACAATCTAGAAGCATTGTACAACAAAAAGTTAAATTATCATCTTTTACTTTCAACAAAAAATTTATAATGTGGTTGTCTGAGATATGAAGTAACCCAGATTTTTATCCTATAGAGGAGCTGTTGTACAACAATAACCTATGTAATTAAAATATATTACGTATCTTACCAAAAAAAGCATAACATAGATAAAAAACAATCCACTTTCTCCAACATGATGGGTTAATAGGTCTTGGATATAGAACTTTGTTATATGATTTTTGGGCTATGATTGAGTAAAGGCTCAAGTAGGTAGATAGTAAGGTTGAGGAATAATTGGATCGGTTTGGATTAATTCGGTTTGGATTGATTCGGTTTTCACCAACCCATCCAAAAACCGATCTAATCCAATTAGATTTTGTGGTTTTTGATTTTTTGATTTTCCGCTATTTCTATTTTTCGGTTCGGTTACCGCGGTTTAAATCGGTTTGGATCGGTTGATGAACACTCCTAGAAATGATAGGGAAACAAATTTCCCGGGAATATTTTTTGTTTTCTCATACCAAACGTTAGAAAAAATTTTACTCCACCTCACTTTCCATGGATTTCTAAAAATATCTATATACCAAACAACCCCTTAAGGTTGTTTATAAAGGAGAATTTTTTTTGACTTGGAATTATGGTTATCAAAATTATACTGGGAAAGAAATTTTTTTAAAATGTGATTAAAAAATTGTTTGATAGGTAAAATTATTACTCGAAATATTGGCTCAAGTTTACTAATTCTATATTTGGTTGATTGTTAAATATCATTGGAAATGTTAAATTTTTGCAACATCCAGGATTCCAAAAATATCACCCTCGTGGTAGTATTCTTAAAACACCTGAAGATGTTTGGTTGAGTCACAGATCATCAAGAATCTGTCTATGAACCTGTGAGGATCTTCATTCTCATCTCCACCAAACTGAGCTCTCTTCACCAATTGAATATTGGAAGACTTGAGCTCCCAATTGTTATTGGCGATATCAGGCTGAACAATGCTTCACTTAGGCCTGTTAAATGATGGAGTCATAATGGTATCCATGAATGGGTTGTCAACATCATTATTTTATGCCATGATTTGTGTTTCTTCATACAGAGTCCCTAACTCGTTGAATGCAAGCTTCTTCCGAGCAAGTTTTCTGTTTCTCTTTTCAGTCATTGTAATCTCCGAATCAAATGGAAATTCCGCAGCTTTGCCTCGCATACAACTCAGAAAAGAGATTAGTAGCACTTTTCAAATATCACGCAAAAATAAAAATAAAAATAAAGATATTCACAATATTCAATCTTAAAGATCAAGATTATATGATATAAGAAATGCCAATCCCCAGCAATGGCACCAAAAACTTGTTGTTGCACGACAAGTGTACCGATCGAACAAGTAATACAGTGATAAGAAAAGTATCGTCTCCATAGGGATTGTGGTTGAATATCAAATAATTGTTCCTTTTAGAAGGAATGAATTCAAATAGGTGTGACAAATATTGTTGATTTGATTAAAAATAAGAAATAAACACAAGAACGTATTTTTGGAATTTTTGTGATGAAAAATAAAAATAAAAATACGGATTGAATTGTAAAAGTATGAGAAAGCATTGTAGCTAGAGTGCACTCACCAAATGATTCCTGCTTCTTACTCTGGATTGATTTACAATACTCATTTATATAATTACTCAGATAAATTATCATGTAAAAATATTTAGTAGTTAACCCTCAATTCCTTGCAAGATTAACCCTTTAACCCCAATTCCTTGCAATGTTCCTCACGGCATTAAGCAATGAACCCGACAATTTAAGCATTTGCAATCAAATATACGTCTATTCCTAGCACGCATATAAATTGTTATCCTACCCCCTTTCAAGATCAAAAACCCTAATATTTCTATCTAGGGTTCTTACCCTCGGACTATCATCAACTATTAGATTGATCAATTCTAACAAAGAAGATTGAAGTTATGCACAGAGTAGAGATAAATATAAATATATAAAAGAGTAATTATAAACCAATTCATTGTAATAAGGGTTCACATAGGGTTTGTGACCCTAACTACAATAAAAAGAACTTAGCCAACTATTGTCATGGCTAAAATATCAATATTCAACATAAACTGGAAATTGGACAAATGAAAGAACAAGATGAATAGAATCTGCACAGGACTCTCCCTCTGAGCATGACAACTGTTTTTGAAGAAATTAGGATCCCCAATTCTGTGTAAAGCCTCCTTTTTATATGACATCTTTCCTTCTTCCAAGTTTTCCCTTTTTAAAACACGGAGTTATTTTCTCGCAAACTGGCGCGGATCCGCGTCACTATGGCGCTAGACCGTGCCAAGTCTCTGGAATCTGGCCTTGCACGGTGGCGCTAAGTTGCGCCACTTCTCTGGAATTTGGCCCAGCGGAGTGGCGCTAGATCGCGCCGCTGTGGCGCAAGATCGCGCCGCTTTTCTAGACAATGGCCCAGGGCCGCTAGAGGGGCTAGCAGCACCCCCTTGTGGATTCGCGCCACCAAGCTTTTAAACTTTCGTGTTCTCCTTCTTTCTCCCTATATAAACATAATAAATAGGTGAGAAATGTTATTGAAATGAACAAGTCAATATAATAAGCAAATATGTATATAAATTGCTCTTTTCTGACTTAATCCTTATTATTTTAGCTTGGAAAACTACATATGCCAGAGGCACATCAAAGTTTTTTACATTTAAGATTGTTGCAGCCTCGTACCTTGGTGATGGAGCCATTACAGAACCAAGTTGGTTGCAGTATGAGAGAGTGGGGTCCTACCATTGTATATGATTCACACTTCGAAATAGAAAAGTTAATAAATCTGCTTCTATTGTTTGTTAGATTTTCTATGGAGAACTTAATTGGATTATTTCCAATTGAGCTTTATGGTGAGGAGGGTCCAACCGGGTCAAAGGAGAAGGACAATTGGCTAGGAGATGAATATTGCTAGTTCTGTTTCTTGTTACCATCTCTTGCTATGTTACTCTTCTACTAGCTATGTCTTGTGAGCTCTTGTTTTTCCACTCATCTTGATGGGAAAGGAATCCAAACTTGTACAAGATAGTATCTTGCTATCTTGGTAATGGTATGTTTTGTGTGTATGAATATGGATGGGTGAAGTGGACCAAGACATCATCATGAATCATGTATCGATTGTAAAGGAGGTGTACCTCATATAGTAGCAACTCATGTCATTCTTGGTGGCGTGAAAAACAAAAGCGCTTTGATGTTAGAGTTGCTTAAAAGAATGTGTACATACAAAATATGAACATATATAAGCCAGTGTTATTGGTATTATAGACTTTTCTGGTCTCTTTTGTAAGATAATATTGTTGTCGGTGCATGGTAGGAGACACGAAATTTTTTGTTAGTGTTCCAAGTATTAGAGCAGGAATGTCTTTGATGCAGTGTGGTTATATTACTTAATTCACTTCTATTCGTTTGCTTGCTCTATTCTGCCTAGGAAAGTTTACCAGTGAACCTATGATGTGCGGAAAGGGATTCCCTAGGGCCATAACACATGATTGTAAAACACCCTTCTAAAGTTTGGGGAAGAACATTACAAGGTAACTGAAGTATAATTTTGTAAAAGAAGTAGAATAGTCATGTTATCGACCTGAAAAAAACTCATATTTTAGAAGATTCAATAAAAGATGGCACAATAAGAAAAGTTGTCCAAATAAGGAAGAGAATCCTCTATTAACGATGATTTTATCCAGACAGTTAAGCAGTTAGACTTGGATCCTGATATTACTAAGAAGCCTATAACTACACTACTGTCAGGTAACTTATCTATAAATAAAGAATTAAGTCAATAAGGTACATAGACTCTAAATTCTCTCTCTTATCTGTCACTGTGCACATACTCCACTCTTTTTCGTTGTGCACAGTCATCTGCCTATCTTCAAAGGTATCTCTTCATAGATACCCAAGAGAGGCACATAGATTCTAGATAGACATTATCAATCTCTGATTGAACATATCTGTCACTAGGACAGAACAAGTCATATTAATTAAACTAACACTATTAAAGAGAGACTTGGATAGAAAAAAAAACACATGAAATAAATGATAAAAAATAAAATATAGAAGATAAGCGATTCAAAAGCAAATCACAGTGGTATTTTAAACTTTTTACTATTCACTATCTCATACTCTAAAACTGTTCCTCGGGAATAACATGTTGTTGCATAGAGCCCAATATTTTATGAAGACAGCCACTTATAAGTAAGGGTGTGCATGGCAACCATTCTATTCCCTTGCACTATTTTAGAAAAGAAATAATTCTTTTCTATTTCTGTGCCTTGGAACAATTTCTGAGAAAAAAATATGTTTGATAACATGTTCTATTTTTATTCCGAGAATGAGAATTGCATTTGATAACACAACAATAATAGAATAAAAAATCATTCCTATTAAGCATAATTTTTTTTCGAATCATCAATTTCCGTTCATATGATGTGGTGGTGGTGGCGGCAGCGGCGGTGGTGGTTGTAGTAGTGGCATTGTTGTGGTGGTGGTAACGGTGGCGTTATGATGGTGGTGATAATAGTGGTGGCAATAGTGGTTATGATTGTGATGGCATGGTAGCGGCGGCGGTGGTAATGGTGGCATGGTGGTGGTAACGGTAGTGGCTGCGGCGATGGTGGTGGTGATGGTGGCGGTGATGGTAGTGATAATGGTGGTGACGGTGATGGTAGTGGTTGTGGTGGTGATGATGGTGATGGTGGCGGTAACGTAGAGGTGGTGGTGGTGACAGCAGTGGCCGCAATGATGGTGTGGTGGCGGTAGCAATGGGGTGATAATGGTAGTGGTAGCAGCGACAATGTTGGTAATGGTGGCATAGTGGCGGCGACGGTAGTGGTGATGATAGTGACTGCAACGATGGTGATGATATTGACATGATTGTGGCGGCAGTGTAGTGGTGGCGGTAGCAGTGGCATGATAATGGTAGTGGTGGCGGCGGCGGTGGTAATGGTGGTAGCGATGGTGTCAATGGTAGTGATAGTGATGACAGCAGTGTCTGCGATGATAGTGATGGAGATGACATGGTGGCGGCGGCGGTAATGGCGATAGTAGTGGTGGCGTGGTGGTGATGGCATCGACTACGATGATGGTGGTGGTTGTGGTTGGTGACGGTGGTAGTGATAATGGTGGTGATGGTGATGGTGGTAGTAGTGGTGGTGGTGGTGGTGGTAATGACAGTGGTGGTGATGTGGAGGTGGTGGTGGTGGTACGACGATGGTAGTGGTGCTCTTGTTGGGATGGTGGTGGCAATGGTGATGATGGTAGTGGTGGAGAGTAATTGAGAGAGATAAGTGTTTCTCATTTTGTACCCAGAAACAAAAAAATAGAAATTTTTTGATTTTTTTTCTGTTACCCAACACAAAAATTAAATCGGTTCATCTAAGAAATAAAAAAATAAACCGATTTTACCAAATGAGTTTTCTACTGTTCGTGGGAGTGGAAATTAAAAAAAAAATCCGAGAAAATTGTTATGCACACCCTAATAGGCTTAAGAAGAAATCCAGTTATCTATCAGACCGTCAATCCACTTGAAGCCCAATCCACATGTATGTGTTATTGGATTTTTATTTTTATTTTTATTTTTGGTAAACAGTGTTAGTGGATTTTTGTTTTAATAAACTTTAATTTAAGAAAATAAATAAATAAAATCTATATATAACGTTTTGTAGTGAAGTATTGTATACTATGATTAAATTCATTGTCACACGTTTTAATTTTTTCATGTAATTACTAATATTTAATTATGAAATTTGTAATCTCGATTTAAATGCCACTCTTTAAATAAATTTAAAATTTAAGCCGAATTCAATGTAAGTTCACTCAAGTGCAGACTAATAAAAACAGAGAAAAAAATACACAATATATATTTCAAAGATAATAAATTAATAGAAATTTTTTATATTAACATTGTTTTCTTCAATTCACTTCAATGTCATAACATATTACACTGTATTATTATTATTATTTTTTTGGCTTTGGAAAATAAACAATAATGCAAGGATGCCGTCAACTTTACTTATCCATATCACGAGTAGAGATGCAGTGGGCGCCCCGCCCGCTATCAGCTCGTTAAAAAATGAATCCTTCTATCCCGTTTTATTTTTTAGAGTGGATTGAAAAACTCGGCCTGTCCTGCCTCGTTTGGCGGGTGAGGCGGGTTGGCCTGCCAACCTGAACCTGTTTTGCACTAACTAGTCCCGCCTCTCCCCGCCAATAACCAATCAAAAAATGAGCAAGCTCGCCCTACCTTGCATTTGAGAATGGGCTAAAAAACTCAATCTGCCCCACCCATTTGGCAGACAGGATGAGTTAGCCCATCGAGCCAAACTCGTTTTGCCAGCCCTAATCACTAGACGTGGCATTGGCTTTAGGGCTCATTTATCATCGTAGGGTCTTTTTTACCCCCAAAACTTTTCAATTTGGGATATTGGGAAAGTAGTTTGCATTCATTATTTAACATAATCATAAAAGATTTTCTACACATACAACATTTTGTGGGACCCGTATTTTTTGAAGCAAAAAAAAACTACGGCACTGAAAACGAATCTCTATAACATAACACAATCACTTTTCCTACAACATAACTTTTATAAAATCCATTGGGAAAGGGGTTTGCATTCATCATTTAACATGACCACCAAAAATTTCCTATACACACAACATTTTGTGTGACCAGCATTTAAATTTTTTTTAATAAAACCAATAAACTGGTAATGTTCCGTAACCTGGTTTATACGTTCCATTTTTAAAATATTATTGATTAATACATAATTATAAAATATTATAAAATTAAAATTATTCATAATACATAATTATTTTTATTAATACCATATTATTAATTGTCAATCAATATTAATAACTAATTAATAATTAACGAAATTTTGTGTGTAAATTCATCAGTTCAATATAACTAATTTTAAAACAAATGGTATTTAATTATTTAACAATACTTACAAAAGATTCTGGAAGTATTAGTTAAGGGTTTAGTGTTTCTCATATTGTAGGAGATAAATTTATCTTATATACATACATAAAATTGTATGGAAACATGTTTTTTCTTTCTCTCTTCTTCTCATATGAGCTCACATGGACCCCATACACCTTTAGTATTTGCAGGAAATAAATTTATCTCGTATAATATAAAAACATTAAACTCATTATTAAAAAGGTTTTGCATTTTGCCATATATAGTATCCTCGCGTTCACGCTACAAAAAAAAATGTGTTATTTATTGAGGTTATTTTCCAGAGGTCTATAAAACTCCCAATAATTATGTATATTGTGGCATTTTCAGTAAACGCCACATTGTATTTCCAGTTTTTATTAGTTTTTATAATTTTGTGGCAGGTTTTTTCCCCAAAATATTTATACTCTCTAAATTTTTGAACAATTTCTAACTTTTTAATAGATAATAAAATTCCCAAGATCCGAAAAACAAATGGTTGTATCGTCTCTGCTTCTTCACACGATACCTCCTCCTCCCTCGCTTTCTACTCCAAACTAACCTTAACCAAACTCACACACTCTCTCGGTTTTCTTGCTGCATACCATGCAGAAGACAGCTGAAAATTGCTTAATGTGGTGTCTTAAATTCACTTAAGTGGGATGCCACATGTGTTTAAGTGTTTCCTTGGTGAAAAGACCAAAATGCCTTTAATGAATCCACATCATCACACACTTAAACTCCCACTAATTCAAGAATTAGTCACTAAATCAAAATTTTAACATTCACTAATCTCCATTAAAATTACTTTAACATATGAATCTAAAGTTTCCCGGTAATTTGGTGAAATTATGATTTTACCCCTAGTTATACACTGTCAGAATGTTTCCCCAAAATTTACCAAATAATTCCCATAATCGTTTTTCTTAATTCAAAATGCTTCTTTTAACATATATTCAATCCTAGAGCATAAATCTCAATTCTGAGTTTCCCGATAAAATTACACCGCAATATTTTATCCGGTAAAAATTATTATTTTCAAATTTTCACTCAAAATTTTGTTCCGATACAAATTCATCATTATTTTCATCAAATAATTTCTAATTTTACCATTTCACAGGTTATAGTTATGTATTTGTCAAATTACCATTTTACCTTTCGTGTGTATGTTGACCTGACACTCAAGATTTTCACTAATTGGACCCTCTAACCCGCAATTAACCTTTAATGTTGTATTTCAAATATGAGGTGGTGAGCGTCATTACCACTACACTTTGACTATAGTCATAATCTTGTCTCAAAGTTACTTTTCACTACGGTCCAGAATACATAACGAACCAACAAAAGTCTCTAAATTCTCCTGTATCTGAATATCATCCCGCATCACCACATGTAATTCAGCCAAAACATAACGTCGCAGCTGAGAGCTTACTCGAATTAACTAATTCATTCTCACCAGTCGGGTTACCTTACCTACAGAGCCTACTATTCTTTTTAGAAGGTGTGCTATCCTAGTTAGCTTATAAAAAAAGATCCACATCACATCCCGTTTAATTTCTGAGCAACTCAACCATTATTTTTCTAACTTTCAATCTTTACCTTTCAGGCACATAACATACTCCGACACATTTCAATCAACATTTATCCTCGATTCAATTTTATTCCTGATAACTGTGGCATTTCTGCCATTAAGCCCTTTTTAGTACCATTTATTACATAGCTTTACTTTGATATACAACCAAAGTTTCTAAATATAATAGTTCACATTAAATACCATCCTAGTATCTCACATTTCTTTGGTGTAATTTCACTTAGGTAATTACATAGTTTTACGCTCACGGTAAACTCACTCTCAGAGAAAATAATCCTCATTTACGGTCTTTAGCCACAGGTCGTACATACATGTACTTCTACCCATGTTCTTAATCCAAGAACGTGCGATTTTACTTCTACAGTTTATGCAGAACAAGTACATGCAATTAATCAAGTTAGTGTCTATTTTCACTACAGGCATACTGATGCTTTACACCATTATTATGTATATTACACGATCTTGACCATCCACGGTCTATCATTAATCCCTCTAATCTCTTACTCCAATCATAATGCTTTCAAGTTCCATACTTACATTCTCATATGATATGAGCAGTAATTTAGGATCACGGTACCAATTGTTCCCTAGTAGCATGTTCATCTATCTATGAACTCACTTTCATACTTTAATCCACAAGGCACCTATTTTGTACCTCAAAATCAAATTTAAACTTATATGTTTACACAATTCCACATATCTTTCATTCTTTTATACCTCAGATCTCTTAGTTATGTCATTTTATGAAAAATTGGAACCATAAAGATATAGTTGTCGACAATATTTTTGCATAATGAAATATTGAAACAAGACGGGGATCTTGAAGAAAAAAAAATTGTTGATGAATAGAAAAATAATTGGTCAAAATATAAAGACGCAGTTCATATTTAAAATTTTTGGACCTAGAATCCAAACACCTGAAGGTATAAAGCCAATGGGATACAAATGTGCAAAAAATATAATGAGAAAAATGAAGTCGTAAGATATAAAATACGACTTGTAGATTTTCATAAAAGCCTAGCATTTATTATATAAAATATATGTATTTTCTTGTGATGGACGCTATCACCTTCACATATCTTACTAATTTGGCAGCATATGAAAAATTGACATGCGTCTAATATATGTTATTATAGCCTATTTAGTGGCTTATTCCATCGATAGTGAAATATATATCTTAGAAGGATCTAAAATGCTTGAAGTATATAAAAATCCCGGGAAATTTGTTAAATGAAGAAATCTTATTTGTAAGTCTATTTGCAGGATCATACTCTTCTCCAACATGAAGGTACTAGATAATAATAATAATACAAGTTATTTACTTGAATAGCACAAAGGTAGATTCCAAAAAAGATTTTGACCACAAGTGGAAGCACAACAAGCTGATATATGGGATTGAGAGATGTAGACTCAAAGGCATTAAATGATGTTATCATAAGGGGGAGTAAAATATGTGTTGCACTATTTTTTCCTTCGCTAGGGTTTTGTCTAATTGGGTTTTCCTGATAACGTTTTTAATGAGGCAGCTTGTGATACATATTATTACAAGTGTATACTCTTTTTCCTTCACCAGGAATTTTTTCCCATAAGATTTTTTCCTAGTAATTAGGCTTTAATGAGATACATTATTTTAATGGACATACAAGGAGGAGTGTTATAAATATAACTATATGGATGTCCATAATCCCCACAGAAATGATGTATAGCTCTGGTAACTCTCATGAGTTATGATATGTAATTAGGAGGATTTAACATTGTCATTTATTCTATTGTAACTTATTATAGTAAATGGTCTATTAATAGAGACCATGTACAGATCTTGCATATTGACAATACAATACAATTAAAGGATCTTTCTTTCTCGTCGTCCTAATTCTCTATTTTCCTTTTATGTTCCAGTACCCTTTATTTTATAACACTACAGCATTTTTTTATCTTTTTATTTTAGGGTAAATAAATTTGAAAAATAATAAATGCTAACAGATATATATATATATATATTTTAAATTTATTTAAAAATGACATTCCTAATCATGATCCTTGCATTCCAGAGGAACGATACATCTTTAAGAGCTAAGGTAACAAATGCAAACAGCTCCAATTGTATTGGCTAACAGTTGCCTCTGAAAATATGAACACGAAGTACTGCATCTTCTGTGTTGATGTTGATGAGCTCAAAGACACAAAGCTCTCCACCTACCAAATCACTTTCTCCTGCAAATTGGGACCAACCACTAGACAATACACCATAATTGTTGTGTGGATAACAGAGCAGCTTTACAGGCCACACTTTGTTTTCAAATTGTAACATCACAATCTGCGTCTTGTTCTTGAAGTACTCTTCTAGGAAGGCAGGTGGTACACGCTGCATAAGTTATATTTTCATCACCAAACACTTAATGAAAGTGTAAACAGTAATAGTAACTGCAGTCTTGCTGCTTGCCATTTATAAAGTTTCCGCACATCATATATATGAAAATAAATCCACAAGGATAGCTCAGTTGGCGGCTGAGCTCTCAAGGGATTGCTTGGTGCAGGGATCAAATCCTGCCTCAAGCAGTTTCTTGGGAAATTTTTGGGGGCCACTTCGGTTGGGGGATTAGTCTCGTTCTTTTTCCGGTTGCGAAACTTAGTGCACCCACCCTCACAATGAGGGACTAGCCCAAACGGGCCGTATCCCGAGGATATGGTGTCCGGAGAAGGTTGAATGAGGATACTCCTGGCAATGTACCAAAAAAAAATAATAAAAAAAATTCACCTATACGGTGTAAGTTCCCTAGGAATCAGATTGTTAATAATGAAGATAAAACTAGTAAGTTGGCATCTATATATGTTGTTCTTATACCTTTATAAGAAGTGTTATACTTAATATTGCAAATTAATTCACTTGTATCTAATGATTTAAGTAGCTAAAAGATTAAACTAAAGCAGTTAGATATAAGTGAAAGAACAGGCAAGATTAAAAGTATAATTTACAGGGAAATCATGCTATTATGCAATAGGAGAGCAAAACGTTTTCCTACACTAATTCATTTTCCGTGTCAATTAATTATTTTTTTCTTTTTTAATATAAAATATGGGACCCACATTCAATTTGTCTCTACTTTTGTTCTCTCATATTTTCATGCAACATAAGAAAACATATACCCTAATTTATAACCGTGTAAAATAATGCTAACTAAACCTTACCGGTCTTCGTCCCTCCAGATATATTGGCGTTATATTGATAGCAAAAGAGGGATTTTTTGAGGCAAATTTATTTTCTTCTTTCATAACTCCATTTGTGAAGGGGCACGGAGTAATCAACGGTGAAGATCTTCGAGTTGGCTTAACACCTGTACATTGACAACAAAACCATCTAGTTTAAGGATTAGCTCCATTTGTTTGTTTTTTATTCCTGTGATAAGGTGTGAGTATGTTGCTTAGTCATGTATCTCAAAAGTAAATGTTAAAAACTTCATATGGAGTCTTTTTCCACCCGTCATTTTGAAAGTCATCTTAAAACCCACCCAACGATTTACTTCGACTCACATTTGTTTTCATATCTTAATTTTGAGTTTTCATTTTTTCAATGGAACTAATTTTTTTTGAATAGAACTAATTTTGAAAGGAGAAAAGTATCTCTCCTTTTAAATTTGAAAAAGAAAAAATATTTGTTCTTTTAAATAACACAAAACCCTACCTTAATTCTGAGTTTTCATTTTTTTCACATAATTTTGAAAGGATATCTTTATTATTTTTATTTGTCATTTTAAACATTTTACTCCCACGAAGAGTTAGAACCCATATTTTTATTAGTTTTTTTTTTTTTTTCTACTCTCTCTCTCATGCTTAATTAAAATTAGACAACTTTACATTCAACATGTCCTTTAAAAATAAAAAATACGAACCTTGGCCTCTAAAAATATGAACATCAAATACTGCATCTTCTCTGTTGATGAGCTCAAAGACACAAACATCTCCACCTACCAATTCACTTTCTCTTGCAAATTGGAACCAACCACAAGAAAACATATAACAGAGCAACTTTACTGGCCACAATTTCTTTCCAAACTTGAAATTCACAATCTGCGTCTTATTATTGAAGTACTTTCTGATGAAGGCCTTTGGTACAGGCTGCATCAAGTTATATTTTCATCACCATGTTGAGATCACAGCCTAACTTAAGAGTTAATGTAAGTACAACAATAACTATATATGTATTTAATTTGGTCAGTGCTCAACTTAACCTTACCGGTCTATTTCCCGATTTAATATTGATTGTGAAGAAGGGATTTTCTGAGGCAAATTTATTAGCTTCTTTCAGTGTTCCATTTGTGAAGGGGCAGTGAGTTGCCGTCTCACCTGTGGCATGGCAACAAAACCACTTAGTTTAAGGATTCATTCTGCACAAATTTTAACTATGTGACAAGGGTAAAAAAAAAAAAAGGGGCCGACCCAGTTCAAATACCCACTTCGTGAGTCTCTGAGGAAGAGAATACTCTAGGCAGTCTTTCCCCTGCTTTTTGCAGAGAGACCGATTCGAACTCGCGACCTGACACACCACGGCAAGCAAGCTTACCGCTGAGCCAAGCCGGCCCTTAACTATGTGACAAGGGTATGTTATGAAAATTTGACCTCAAAAGCTCATGAAATACATGAAATAAAATGAAACGGATAACCCAATCATGAAATACATACCATCCGATTCTTTATTTACTGATGCAAATTTAGACTTCTCAAAGTTTGTGCCTTCAGTTTGGACATGCTGAGGCAAGTTTTGCTCTGTGGATCTTCTCTTAACATCTCCACTTGTGCCAGTTCTTGATTTTTTAAGTGGTTGAGGAGAAGGCATTGGTGATTTTTGTCTAGTCTTATGGCATGGTGGTATCTCATCTAAAATTTGAACTGAGTCATCATCACTAATCTGGTCAAGGTTGTCCTGTACATCTTGAGAGACATGGAAAGGATAATCTATTTCAAGGGTACTCTTGTCAAACATGTGTACCTCAAAATGTGAAGTTTGCTTGTATTCAAACAACACCAAATGACCATGATCTAGGGAGTAATATGTAGCAAATTCTTTCCAACCATTTTGAAGCCAAACATCACCATCATGTTTAGTCCAAAATACTTCCCATTCAGTGCCATCTGGAGGCTTGAGAAACATTGGGTTTGACATGTCACCACCATATTTCCTAATGAAATTGTTTGGGATCTTCTGCAAAGAACTTTATGTTAGCATGCATAATGAAATTCACAGGCATAACAGAGAAATTCAAATGTACCTGACAATAAAAATCCAAAAAAAATAAAATAAAATGAAGATACACGGAGAGAAAAAGGAGATGAAGTAAAGAAAGAGTTTACAAGCTTTCCATCTGCAAGACTTGTTCCAGGAATAATCTTGAAGAAAAGGATTGGAGTGGGGTGAGGGTGCTTCCTCATGGATGTTGCTACTTGTGTTCCACACTTCCACCCTCTGTGTGTGTGTTTGCTTTGTGGCAACAACTAGTAGATTTTATAACGTGTAATAGTTGAGTCAAATAATAAAATTTTATTACCTTCACGAGAAACTGGTCAAATTTTTGAATTCCCACGACATTTAATTGGGTCAACTTGGCTTTTCTTCATTTAATTATTAACCATTTCAAGTGTAGCATTTCAACCCATTCAATTGTCTTTTGTTGCGTGTTTTTTTTTTTTTTTTTTTCTTTTCTTATCGTCGGTTCTACTTGCCATTGCATTCATAATAAGCCAATCTTCGGAATTTCATCACTTGTACGAATCTACGAATGCGATGGCATAGGTTAGGGGTTAGTTTTCGTCATATAGAATTATGTTATTTTGAAATCCAAAAAAAAAAAGAATTATGTTATTTTAGTTAAAATTAAAATATTTTATGGTGGGAGAAATAGTTACACAATAGAAATTATGATGGAAAAAACTAAGAGATTTTTTTTTAATTTAATTATTTTATGTTCCTCAAATAATTATCCTTCAAAAGGATAAACATATTTCCCTTCATTTAATTGTACATTATATTTTTTTCATATTCACAATCAAAATTATAATTTATTAAAATCGAAAAAAATTAAAAATAATATTTTTAATAAAAATTTATAAAATTAGGTTATTATAAATAATAAGTAAAAAAGAAATCTTACAATTTTTTTATACGGGGTTTGTAATATATAAAATAATAATTTTATATCAGCCTAAAAAATATATTTTTTTACGTTCATTGGTGGGTACTGGAGTTATATAATTTGCGGTGATCCTTTTTTTTTTTCAAAAAAAAAAATTGATATCATGGAGTATTTGTTTTTTTAAAAGTAACTTTTTGATGTTTACAAAAAAAGAGTAACTTTTTGATTAATTTAATGATGAACAATCATGTAATGTATGATTATGTCAATTAGAATTTGACTACAAGAAATATTTTTATTAATTATTAATTCTTATATATATAAAAATTATAATATTAAATTGACGAAAATTAACGGTTAAGATTCAGTAGTGAGATATAATAAGAAGAAAAGTAGTAAATATAACCACCTGATCTATATTATATATATTATCTGTTTTTTTTATTATACCTTAAAAATAAATTAACCAAGGTGATTCTTGTCTGAGTGCAATTAAAAAGATAAGTGGGAAACAAAAGATAAGAGGGGAAAAAAAAGTTCGTTTCATAGAAGTTGACTGAGTTCCTGTTGTTACCGCTTATGCATTTTTTCATTGGTTGCAGACCATTCTTTGTTTCGCGTCCACCGATTTTTATTTTTACTTGCTGTATTTAATATCAAATTAATTGGTTTCTGGAAATTTAATATTCCGTTCACAACACATTGGTTTTTGAAGTTATAAATGCTTAGTTGTTTCCAGAAAGGGATTAATATTTCTTGGTAAGAAATAAGTTTATTTACTATACACATAAAAATATTTATAGGATCTGTGTGGAGTTATGTAAATAAAAGAGAAAGAAAAAGAAAAAATAACTGAAATTAAGATATCATGCATAGAGAAGAGATCAAATATTTGGAGCTTCAGTTTATATATTACATGGATGATCCGATCAATAGGGACCCTAATTAGAAATTGTTTGATCATCTTTCTCAGGTAAAGAGTGAAACATAATCAACTTGAATTCAGGATAGTTATTCATAATAATATTTGCTTTTATTGAAAAAATATCGTGTATAGAAAATAAAATTATCTCCTATTATACGAGAAATATTAATCTCTTTTACAAAATTACTTTTCATAAATCATTTGTTCTTAATAATCCGTCTTTTCAGGTTGGAAATAACAAATTTTGAAAATTTGCAAGTGCGGTAAAAATTTAAAATTTTGGGAAATCAGTATCTCGTGAAGAGAATAAAATATATATTTTTTGATTCAATTATGTGAGTTGGTCAGGTGTAACACCCCGTGTGCACCCGGTGCATTAACATACATATGATAGTGTGTGCAACATGCTTAATTAATGCGGAAGCTAACTGAATAATTTATCTTTTTTTCCTTATGTATTGCAAATCTTTTCACTTCCACGGCCAAAATAAAATGGACAGCATTTCCTCTGTATTTTGGACTACTAAGGATAATTTCCACCAAGATAATTTCAACCTGATTGGTAGTTTAATATAATCCAGGCATTCACCATATTGCCTAGCCATTCATGGCATAGGCTATCTCATAATCACAATAGGTCTCAAAATAATATCCATAGAGTTACTTACATGATTACATCAACCAACCAAAAAAGATGTAATCAAATAAGTAACCTATACATATACAGACATAACTAACAAAATAGATAAACTATCAAGATGGCATAGACATCTCCTATGCTCTCAAAATAATGACATGGCATATAGATACATATCTAAAATAAAACCATGCCAAATACGTATCAGCATAGCAAGCCAATCCTGACTATCAGGTCAGGTAATATCTCTCGTCTGGCTTCTTGCCACGCTATGCCTCAGCACCATCAGCTCCTGTACCTGAAATAGTAATCCCCATAATGCGGGGTGAGATAATATAATTACCTTAGTAAGCTAGGGACCCTTGGAGGGCTCCTCCACCCCTTAGCTCACTTCTGGTATAAACACAGTATAAAAATCCATGCATGCATCAGAATATGTATGACAATGAAGTGTGCAATAATGTAATCCTACTGGCCATAGAACATAACAAGTATGCATTACGCAAGAAAACACCGTCTTGTGACATACCGCATGAGGAAACACCGTCTCATACTATGCATAAGGAAACACCATCCTATGCCTCACACAAGGAAACACCGTCTTGTGTGGCACACAAACATATATACATATACATGCAACATATAGTAATTTATTTCAGCATACCATATCAAACTACCATCCTCCCTTGGAGTCTAGTGGAACAAACGAGGGATTAACCCGAAGGACTAAAAGCTTACATGGCAAGCAGTGTCCTCCACTAATTCACGTGTCCACAGTGTCACGATCTCTCACAAAGTCACAACCTAGTTCCAAGATGTGAAGACAATTAGTATTCTTATATACCAGTCTACCACGTTTAATTTTCAAGACTACACATACAAGAAACCTAAATTTGATTTTTAGTCCAATTTATCAAAGTGTCATAAACGACCATTTCATAATTTTTCCTTTTACGAGAACCAATCCCAAGCATGTTTAACAAAAAGACTCACCTACAAATCACCTTCCAACCGCTCATACCATTTAATTTTTGAAATTGATCACTTACCCTCTTTGAAAATTTAGAGAAAAACTAGGTTTCTCACTCTAATGGTGCCACCAATGGGTCCTCCTCAACTATTGGGTCTCCTTGCTCAATCCTATATCACAAACATCAAGATAACAACATCTCCTTCAAATTCCCTATTTTCGAATTATTATTCATTGGTGACCTAAGATTCATGAAAATTCATGGAAATGTGTGAAAAAGGGTGAAAACTTACCATGAATTACCTTATAATGCAAGAGGAAGCAAGCCCAAGCTCCAATGCACTCAAAAACTCCCAAAACTCCAAATTTATTCAAATTTTTGAAATGGGGAAATGAGATATCTCTCAATATAATGACTCCCAACTAAAACTAAGCTAGGGTTTTGTAGAGGATGTAATTTGACACACTTTAGGATTTAGAATTGATTGATTTCATCAATCCTAGCTCAAGTTATCAAATGTTAAAGTTCTCTCAAGCTTTCCTTTTTTATTTTTATGTTCTTGCTTTCTGTTTGAAGTCGGTGGAGATAAAGAAGATATGAATGCTTTGATATATTTCACGGTTAAAGAAATTCAACCGGGTAAACGCTTATCTATTTAATCACCTCTATTTATTACCAAACTTTATCCAATGAACTAAAATATTTTTCTAGTCATGTTTATATTTTTACTTTCACTTTTTGAATAACTTTATTTACCTCCATTTTTTCCTTCTTAATTGTCATTTTAACTCATTTTTCACCAAAAGTGACTTTATTTATTTTTCTTCTAATTATTCTTCAATATTAAATCCATAATTACTAGTAAGGGTTACTATATCAGGGGTGGCAATTTGGGTTGGCATGCCCCGCCACCAACCCGCAAAAAACGAGGCGGGGCGGGTTGGCCCGCCAATAAATATGAGTTGAAAAAATGAACCCATCCTGTTTTACGGTGGGTTGGCAGATTGACGGGTCAACCCACCAACCCGCCAATTAAAAAAAATTAATTAAAATTCAAAAATAAATTATATTTTATGAATTTTTCTAATATATTTTATTTTATTTCACACTTCTCTATAATTTTATAGTCTCAATCTTAAATGTATACTAATATTTGTCAAACATTCTTTAAGAACTCATATGTAAATAATAGGTTTATTTTTTCTAAAGTCACTTTAGATAACTTTATCTAATGTTCATCAAAACAACATCATTTTGGGGCGGAAATCATGTTATTTTTATAATTTTAATTTATTGCAAGGTTATAATAGTCTTTATTATTCTAATTTTTTCATTTTTTTAAATCCCAAAACGACGTCGTTTCTATGAACATTAGATAAAGTTATCTAAAGTAACCTTAGATACTTTCTTCCCATAAATAATATTTGTCATAAATAAAATTGTTATTCTATGTTTTTCTAGGAAATAAAAAAAAATTGAATATCACAAAAATTTAAGGAGTAATGAAATACTACCTAATTATAAAAAATAAAATAAAAAAATTATAACCCGGTGGGTCACCCCGCACAATGGAGGGTTGAACCCGTTTTGACCCACTTTAAGGGGAGACGGATTGAAGTGAGTTGGAGCCGCAACTCAACCCACCCAATTTTAACGGGTTGACGAGTTGACCCACCATACTCAATCCATATTGCCATCACCCGTAATAAAAGTTAATAGTTCCCAAATGTTTTGACGTTAATTAAAAGAAGAGAGGAGAGCCCCTATGAGATGGGTGGATCCATGGGGTTTTGCCGTTAATTGTTCAATGAGAAAGAATTAATAGACCACATCTTATTTTGCTTTGAGGAAACATAACTGAGAAATTTAAATGAATGAAATGGCAAAAATAAATATTATTTTTTATTTTATTTGGGAAAAAATAAATATTTTTGAAGGCTAGCTACTAGGGGTGTTAACGGGCCGAGCCGAGCCGAGCTTTGGTCTGCTAAGTCTGTGTTTAAATGTGTCAGTCTCACCTAGCTTGTTACCTATTATGAATATAATTATCGGTCTGTGGCCTGTCTTATTTACAAAAAATAAAAGCCCAGTTTAGCCTGTTAGTCTGTTTAAGAAAAAATAATACAATGGTAGCTGTAGAGAGAGAAAAAAGCAGCTTTAGTGTTATACCTATGTTCTCCCGGGAGAACGTAGTTATAAAATGGTAGCTGTAGATAACCTTATCTAAAGTGGCTGTAGAAATATTTTTCCCTTTATAAATTCAATGTATATCCAAGCAACATAATATAAAATAAAATTATTCAAAAGTTTGTTAAATCAATAAAATGGGGTTAAATGGATTGAGGAGAGAGATGGAGCTATTACAATTAGTATAAAAAACATAAAATAAAAATAAAAATTAATACACTAGCTCAGCCTGAAAGGCTCCATGGCCGAACTTTTGAATTGGAGCATGGGGCATTTTTAGTAAACAAGCTTTTATATAAGTCCAAGTCTAGTTTTAATAATCAATTTCAGATATATAAATTCAGGCCTTTACGAGCTGAGCCAAAAGCCTCTGATTTGTTTACCACCCCTATTAGCTACCAATTACCAACCAATAGAAGATTCTATCATATTTAAATATCTCAACAACATCAAATTACATTTCTTAAACATTCAAACAATGTAATTATCCTACTTTTTATCTTCATTTCTATCTCGTAGTATTTATCAAAACAAACATATATTTTTTTTTATAAGTTTAGCAATTGAGTTCAATATTTTTAAATATTTAGTCACATTTATTAAATATTATTCAGTAAATTGTATTGTTAAGACATTTTGACTTAAATTGGATACGTGATCAAAACATAGATTTGTGCAAAGCGAATAATCAAAGCATAAAATTGTAGGCAAATCTATATTTATTTAAAATTATGTCATATTTTCACCAAAAAAAAAAATATGTCATATAATTAAATAAAATACCAACAAATCCCAGCACAGTTGGTAGATAACTGTGTTCCTTAAGCATGCTGACAGGGGTTCGATTCATGGCCGTGCGTATGGAAAAAGTTTTATTGGGAGAGGTTTACCCACTTAATGTGATCTCCCGCCTCGAAAGGAGTAGTCTTCGGCCGTCGGCGAGAGGACACATATTGGGAAACAAAAAAATAAAAATAAAATAATTAGTCTTTTTTTATAAATTAATGTGCTTTTTTTTGGTAATCAAAATTAATGTGCTTTAATTTCATTTTGTTTACCTTTTAAACAAAAAAAATTAGAATAACTTACATATAAAATCAATAATCTTTTTGTCACCAATGTGCTTTGATTCAATTTCCTGACTTTTTGAAAAAACAGGAAAAACTTAAACAAAAACTGACAATTATATGTATGCTTTTAAAAGACTCGGCCTATAAACATGTAAAAGAGTTGACCTATAAACTTATAATTAAGCAAGCCTATATTACTTAAAGTTGTATGAAAGGGACGCGGACCCTAACTATGGAACCCAACCGAATCAGAGAGAAACAGAGGGAAAAAGAAACTGAATTTTCATATATTTTCTGAATGAATCATAACTTTCTAACTATGTTGTTTAAGTCCCCACACCATACAGCCACGTCACTGACTAACAAACACACTCCAGCCACGCCTCCCCTAACAGACTCAACAACTTACACGTATAAGCTAACAACCCAACACTCACCACTAACAGACACATTAACACTTAACACTAGCTATTACATATTCACCCTTGGGCCTTGTTATAATTCCAGCCTTAGCTCTTGCTAATGAAATCCTTGGCCCATGATGGTGCTCCAGCCATCCTCTTTTGCTTGGGCCTATCAATGCCCCTACCTTCAAAGAGAACCTTGTCCTCAAGGTTCATATGTGGTAGATTAAAATCAGGATAATGCAATTGCAATTCAGATTCATTCTCCCATGTAGCATCTTCTGGAAGGGAATTTGACCACTAAATTAACCACTGCCTTTGAGTTCCCTCTAAGTCTTGAACTGTTCGAGACATCAAGGCTGTCAAGGGATATTGGACAGGAAGGTTCTCCTTGCTTTCTTCTGGCAAGGGTAAGGCAACAGCCGTTGCATTCCCACGAAACAACTTCAAAACTGATATGTGGAAGGAAGGATGAAACTACAGGACTCAATACTCGGGTGATGGGAAAAGGACCAAAATACCTTTTGGCAAGCTTCTGATTCTTCCTGTGAGCAACAGTGATCTGCCTATAGGGTTGCAGCTTCACTAATACCATATCTCCCACCGAAAATGAAGCATCCTTCCTATGCTTGTCTGCCTGAATTTTCATTCTGTTCTGTGAGTTTTTCAAGTGATCCTTTAATCGATGCAAAAGCTCATCTCTATGAGTTAGTGTGACATCCACGGCTTCCACTCTTACAGAACCTTGGAGATAAGGAGGAATCATCAATGGGACCTTGCCATACAAGGCTTGGAATGGAGTCATCCCAATGGAGGAGTGGTGAGCAGTATTGTAATGATATTCTGCCCAACCTAAGAACTCAGGCCACCTATGGTTCTCATCATGACAGAATGCTCTTATGTATTGCTCCAAATACCGATTGGTTACTTCTGACTGTCCATCAGATTGATGATGGTATGCTGTACTTGTCCGAAGAGTAGTCCCACTACATTTAAACATATGGGTCCAGAATTTGCTCAAAAAAACCGAGTCACGATCTGATACTATAGTTCTAGGAAAACCATGCAACTTGACTATCATATCACAAAATAATACTGCCACCCTTGCTGCAGTATAAGGATTGGTTAATGCTCCAAAGTGAGCATATTTTGTTAATCTATCCACAACTACTAGAATAACATTGTATCCTTTAGAGATAGGTAATCCAGTAATAAAATCCATGCATAAGTCTTCAAAGACCCCCTCCGGTATTGGTAAAGGCTGTAGCAACCCCATAGGTGGAGCAGTGACTGTTTTAATCACTTGGCAAGTAGTACATTGTTTGACAAACTCAGTAACATCTTTTCTTATACCAAACCAGTAAAAAGAGGCAGATAATCTCAGAAGGGTTCTTGTGATACCTGCATGCCCTCCCAATGGAGTCGAATGTGCTTCCTGTATAACCCTCTTCCTTAGGACAGAATTAGGCCCCAATAAGAAATGATTCCTATGGTATAATATACCATCCCTTTCCATCACATCAGTTTCCAGCAACTCATTAGCAATCAACTTAGAACGGATTCTGATCAAGTCAGGGTCAGATTGATTTTCAGCCTTAATCTCATCAACCAATTGGAATGTAGGTTCAGAAATTAAGGAGAAAATTGTACCAGTTTTCTCCTCCTCATGGCACCTGGATAAAGAGTCAGCTACTATGTTAGCAGAACCTGGCTTATATTCAATTGAAAAGTCATACCCCATCAACTTACAAGCATATTTTTGTTGCTCTACAGTTTGTACAGTTTGGGATAACAACTCCTTCAAGCTTCGATGATCTGTACGAATAATAAATTTTGACCCCAACAAGTAATGTCTCCATTTCTTGACTGCCTCTGTCACCGCAAACAACTCCCGAACATAAGTAGAAGCAACCTTCATTCTAGGACCCAATTTCTTGCTAAAATAAGCAATAGGATGGTTGTTCTGTTGAAGCACTGCTCCTATACCAACCGAAGAAGCATCTGTCTCCACGATGAAGGGTTTAGAAAAATCAGGCAAGACTAATACTGGTGTTGTAGACATAGCTCTTTTTAACTCCCCAAATGTTGTCTCAGCTGCGGCACTCCATGTAAAGGAGTTTTCTCTCAGCATATCAGTCAAAGGAGCAGCTAAGGAAGCATACTGCCGAACAAACCTCCTATAATATCCAGTAAGTCCAATAAACCCCCTTAACTACTTAACAGTCTTCGGATGAGGCCACTGTAACATGGCAGAAATTTTGTTTGGGTCCACCTTCACTCCCTCTCTAGACACCAGGTGACCAAGGTAGTCGATTTCTATCATTGCAAAACTACACTTACACAGCTTCAATTTGAACTGATTATCCTGCAAACAGTTCAGGGAAATAGCAAGATGCTTATGATGATCTCCCATTGATTCACTATATATTAGTATATCATCGAAGAAAACAATAATGAACTTTCGAAGGAAAGGCTTAAACATGTTGTTCATGGCAGCTTGGAAAGTGGAGGGAGCATTAGTTAAGCCAAAAGGCATTACTAAAAACTCATAGTGCCCTTCATGAGTTCTAAAAGCAGTTTTAGGAGTATCATCAGGCACCAATAAGATTTGATGGTAACCACTCCGCAGATCAAGTTTAGAAAAAAATCGTGCTCCCTCAAGTTCATCTAACAGCTCATCTATGGTAGGTATTGGGAACCGGTCCCTAATTGTGATGCTATTCAGGGCCCTATAATCGATACACATCCTCCAAGTATTATCATGCTTCTTCACCAATAATACAGGGGAGGAAAATGGACTCTTACTTTCCTTGATGAAACCCAAAGCCAACAAATCAGAGACCTGTTTTTCAATCTCCTCTTTTTGATGATGGGCATACCTGTATGGCCGGACATTGATTGGTTTGGCTCCTTCAGTTAGATGGATGGCATGATCATAGTTTCTAGGAGGTGGTAGACCCTTTGGTACTTGAAAGACTGATTGGAACTGCAACAAAAGATCCCATATAGTCACTGGAACTTTTGATTGCAATTCCAGTAATTCAGGAAGCACATCCTGCACTTGATTCCCATCCATATGCAAGCAATTCGAATCAGTATGACCCATTGCCCTGCCAAAACCTTCTCCTTGTAGAACTACCCTGCCATTGTTTGTCATGAACTCCATGGACATGTCTGCATAATCATGTAGAACTCTTCCCAATTTACTCAACCAAGTTATGCCAAGGATAACCCCCAGTCTATTTAATTCAATCACCCACAAGTCCACTGAAAAAGAAAATCCCTGAATATTCAGTGGTACCCCCAAACATTTCCTATCACAAGTTAGGAATTCTCCATTCCCCAAGAATACTCGCATTTTAGGAACTCGGACAGTAGATAATCCAACCAAATTCACCAGATATTTTTGAATGAAATTATGGGAGCTACCGGAATCAACAAGAATAGAAACTAACCTTCCCTTGAACTCCACCTGAAACTGGATTGCTCTAGGATTACTATCACCTTCCAAGGAATGCAATGCAGCCTCATTATTTGCTGGAGATTCCTCTATGACCAAGGGTGGCTGCCATACAATCTGCTCATCCCCTTCGCCTGGTACCTCCTCCGAAGCACCCAACATCAATAAGAGCTTACCCTTGCACCTATGCCGAGAATTCCACTTCTCATCACATGTATAGCAAAGTCCCATGTCCCGTTTTTTTTGTAGCTCTTCATGAGACAATTTCCTATAAGGCACCGTCGATGGTAAAGAAGGTACTACTGGTTTTGGAACTGGAACAATTGTATTCAAAGGTTGAGGTTTCTCCACCGTATAAGAATTCTTAGTGACAAATCTCTTGGTGTTTGGAGCAGAAAAAGATGAACGCAACTCCACAAGATGAGCATCATAGGTGATAGCCAATTGCATGGCTTGATGGAGTGATGTGGGGGTATGTAGTTGAGTAGCTCTCCGCAGGTCAGGAAGTAATCCAGAAACAAAAAAACACATCAATACCTCGTCAGAAAAATCAGTAACCTGGTTAATCAAGGCCTCAAAATTTCTGATATAGTCACTGAGTGTTCCATCTTGCATCAACTTTGAGAGTACGCCCCGTAAATCCTGATAAGCTGTACCACCAAATCTGTGTCGAACCGCCATCTTCAATTCCTCCCAAGACTTGAGAGAACCCCCATTGAACAGCCGCTGGAACCAGGGGCCTGCTAACCCTTCCATCTTCATACCCGCCAAGCGAACCTTGAGATTATCAGGTACATGCTGCAACCCAAAATACATCTCAGTACGAAAAATCCAACTATTTGGATCCGTACCGTTGAAAATCGGAAGTTCCATGCGAATAGACTTCATTAACATTCGCGGATCATTCGGATCTAAACGATTATGGTGAACGCCCATCGTATCAGAGTGAGACGAAGGCTGCGTACCATGGAAGGGACCCGTGTCAGCATGAGTAGCATTATTACCCACAACCACGGCATGGATCTGCTGCAGTTGAGTGTTGAAGCTTGTAAACTGATTCTGATGGTCAATGAAACGTTGTTCGAAGCGAGTTTGCAAATCTTCGAAACTTCGATCAATACGGACTTGAAACGCGTTGAATTCCTCCGCCAAATCCTGAACACACATCTTGACAAGCTTGAGAAACGATGAAAGCACCAATGAAAGGGACGCGGACCCTAACTATGGAACCCAACCGAATCAGAGAGAAACAGAGGGAAAAAGAAACTGAATTTTCATATATTTTCTGAATGAATCATAACCTTTCTAACTGTGTTGTTTAAATCCCCACACCATACAGCCACGTCACTGACTAACAAACACACTCCAGCCACGCCTCCCCTAACAGACTCAACAACTTACACGTATAAGCTAACAACCCAACACTCACCACTAACAGACACATTAACACTTAACACTAGCTATTACATATTCACCCTTGGGCCTTTTATAATTCCAGCCTTAGCTCTTGCTAATGAAATCCTTGGCCCATGATGGTGCTCCAGCCATCCTCTTTTGCTTGGGCCTATTATTGTATCATATAATTTTAATTTTTTTTAGAAACTAACGTGTTTTAATTCTATTTTCCTTGTCTTTTGAACAAAATAATTAGAATAATTTATGTAGAAAAACAATTTTTTTGCCACCACTACGCTTTAATTCAATTTTCTTTTCCTTTTATTGTACTAAACCACCAAACCTCAAAATGGAACACGCTGGAAAACTACCCTGTTTTAGGAGATTTTTTTTATTTTATTTCTGTATCTAGAATAATTTACAGGCAAAAAAATATTTTATAATATAATTTAAATCCACATGAGAGCACATATATATATATATATATATATATATATATATATATATATATATATATATATATATATATATATATATCCTAGTATCAATTTGAATTCTCTCTGACAAAAAAATAAATAAATTTTATCAAATATTGTATCTAACCATTTATATTCCTCTACTTCAAAAAAATGTTTTTCCGTAAACAATTCTCCTTCCACTAAGCTTACTGTTTTGCACTTCTCAGGTTTTCCTAATAATTTGGATAAGAACTACTTTCAAAATACCATATAGCCACAACGCCTTTCTTCCGTTGGTGATGGGAATTTTGTGAGGCGTAGACGAAGAAGTTCTAGGGGTGAGAGAACATTTTGACACACTTCATCAAATTATTTACCAGACTGATCACGCTAATTGTAAAAATTTTTGAAATGCCACACGGCATAATTCGTTACACTGTGCAGCGAATCATGTAAGTAATTCGTTACACAGTGTAGCGAAATATGCATGTCAGGGTGCACAGTCAGCAAAAATGACACGTGTCAAGCTGGTAGTAATTCGCTATACCGTGTAGCGAATTACTTGCAAACATAATTCGCTGCACAGTGTAGCGAATTATGCCGCGTGACATTCCGAGAATTTTTACTATTGGCGTGACTGGTAATTAATTTGATGAAGTGTGACAAAATGATCATTGTTGCAAGATCTAGCCTCTATGTTTCTAAGCAGCAACAAACAGCGGGAGTTGTTTCCGATGGATTAGGGCCGCCTTACTATTGAGGAGTTGGGTATATCTTCGAGGGCCCAATCAGCTAATGGTCGAGGTTCACTACTTAACCTTTCTCACGATTCACGAACGTTTAAGACTTCTAACTCTTACACCGGGTGTAAGAATATTCTGCCTATATATATATATATATATATATATATATATATATATATATATATATAAATATAAAATACATCAAACAAACGGCAGTCAATCCATCTCGACCTAATATATATATATATATAATACATCAAACAAACGGCAGTCAATCCATCTCGATCTCCTGGGAGAATATCTTGAGGCTATAGATGCACTAAGTTTTTGATGTATTTTTTACTCACAATGAAATACATATCTTATTTTTGTTAAATTATTTATAAATAATTTATTTTAAAATCGGTGAAAACATAATTTGATAAAAAATAAAACATATATCATATAGTGACCAAAAGATTCACCAAAAATTCAATGCATTTGTGGCATGAAGAAATTTTCGTCTCCCGCATGCTATAACTATATATGCTAGAGCTTTCATTTACATATTCTCTTTCATTTACTTGAACCAGCTTATATAAAAATTGACTTGAGAGTATCTTAATGATTCATCGTCAGCCAAAGTCAAAGGATAACTCAACAATCTACAGTATCTTCATGGTTCCATCATGAAACTTGGATTAATCAGGATACAAATCCTAAAAGAAGACCTTCCTTTCATGATATAGGCCCTAATGATGTGAAAATAACATTCCTAGTCACAATATTAATTAACTACACCTCCTAACTCCTAAGGAGTAAGGATTAATAACTACAATAAAATCACAATTTTACCTACGCATATTAAGAGTTTCAGGCTCCAATTAGCGATTGCCTAACATTGGCTTCTGAAAATATGAACATCAAGCACTGCCTCTTTTCTGTTGATGAGCTCAAACACACATATATCTCCATCTACCAATTTACTTACTCTTGCAAACAAGAACCAACCACTCGAAAACTTCCCGCAATTAGAATTTCCGTGTTCACAACAAAGAAACTTTACAGGCCACAATCTATTTCCAAACTGAAACTTCACAATCTGCGTCTTCTTGTTCAAGTACTCTCTCATGAAGGGAATTGGTACATTCTGCGTCGAAGTTACATTTTCATCGCCATGAGATCACAGCCCAACAGTTAATGAAAGTATAAATATAACTGCATTTTCTCTGCTTGCATGGAACAAAGTTTCCATGCATAGATATACGTATTTAATTTGCTGCTCAACCTAACTTAACCTTACCGGTCTCTTTCCCAGGCTAAAATTGACCGTGAAAAAGGGATTTTCTGAGGTGAATTTTTTAGCTTCTTTCATAGCTCCATTTGTGAAGGGGCAGGGAATTGTCTTCCCACCTGTGCCATGTAATAGCCCAAAATAATTAATTAGCAAAATACATGTGATTAGATAATTAAGCATGTATTAGTGAGTAAAAATAAGTAATGTCCCTTATAAAATTAAATGGGGTCACTTTTGAGGTAAAAAAGTGTACTCTGTGAAAATTAAGGGATATAAATGGGTGTAGACAAAAGTGCCCGAAATATAAAAAATGGAAGTAGAAATATTCCTAGAAAAATATTCCAGACTGTTGGGTAAAGTTTGGTAATTTATGGAATTGAATAGATAGATGAACCGATACCCACTTAACTTATGATAAGTGACTTGAGTACAAAAGGACCCAAAGCCCCTCCCCATTCCCATTTGTGTGCGCAGAAGGGAAAGAAAAAGGAAAGAAAGAAGAAGAAAAGAAGGAGAAGGGAGGAGAGTAGAGGAAAGGGGGAAAAACCCTAGGGGGATCAAATCTTGATGGTTTTGTGTGATTCCAAAGCCTAAACCACTACAAATCTTCCCCTCTTTCACAATCCTAGCTTGGGTCTTGGTGGGGAGTTGTGTGGTTTGAGATTTCTCCTACCAAAGTTTTGACCCATTGGAGAAGTTGTGAGATTTAGGAGCTTCTACCTCTATGGAAGCTTGAGGAGTAACCAATCCTTGGTTGTGCAACCATTGGTGGTAAGATTTCATCCTTTGAACTCTATTTTCATGAAGAATCCATGATTTAGGTTTTGGATGAATAGTGTTTTGGGGTTTATGATTATGTGAGTGAATGGGGTATGTTCTAGGTAGATTGAGGCCTAGAGTATGTTGAGAAAAATGCTAGGAATGACATTTAATCGGTGGAAATGAGTTTTGATAGTCATATGATTTTGTTTGGAAAATTACAAAATTATGCATTTGACTATGGTTTGGCTTGTTGGTGTAATCAATGGTTTGGTTTGGGTTGATTGTTGATATTGTCCATGTGATGCTTAGGATTGAGGCATTTGGACCAACCGTGAATAACCAACCGTTGGAGCAAGCTATGGAGCTCGGTTAGCTCCTTGAAGTTAATGTTGTGTTGTGAAGAACAAAGGTTTAGTTGGAAGCTTTGAGGTAAGCCTTCGGACCTTGGGTGTAATTCCCTTTATTGTTCCACCAAGCCCTGAACGGGTAATGGTGTGTTGTTGTATATAAATGCAATGAAATATTGTAATGCTTTGTTATACGTATTTGCATGCTTTGGTGTGACATAGGATGGTGTTTCCCTATGTTGGTATGTTGCATGACGATGCGTAAATCATACTTGGTAGTTTAGCTGGCCAGTAGGACTATTTGCATCTGAGTATCCTTAGGACAGCTCGAGAGCTCGAGGGATTTCTCCTGGATATGTTGTGTACACTTGCATGGATATGTATTTGCTGCATTATTATTGTCATTGCTATTACACTGTTATTGAACTATGGGGTGGAGAGATGCTCCAAGGACCCCTGGTTTACTGGATATATTCGTATATCTCACCCCGTGTGGTTGGGGACCCCCTTTCAGGAAAGGATGCTGCAGGAGCCTCTGATGGCAAGTGGCCATATTTGAAGTGATTGGGCATATGAAGATATCGTGTCATTTGATTAAGCATGTTATTTTGTAGTTCACATGTATAGGATTGCTAAATGAGAATCAATTGTCATATGCATGCTATATTTATTTGGGTGGACTTAGCCTATGCTCATGCTTTTGGTATCTCTTTTGTTGATGGGAGCCAAAGAGTGATCATAGTGTTTTGTAGCTAAGTCCCATGATTTGTAATTGAAACTTGTAAACATGCTATGTTGTAATTATTGGGTATTTGCATATATGATGAAATGATATGTATGCTTCCCTTGTGTATGAGTATCTAGAGAGACTAGAATTCATGTATTGAAAGGATTATATGATGTAAATTAGGTGAAAGAAGACCTTTAGGTTGGAAAACCAATTCAAAACAAAGATACCCTGTCTTGTTGTCCAATTTTCGTATCCTATACGATAGATTTGGATCCTTGTGTCTTGATGGAAGTTGTAGATATGTTTCTTAGCTTTCCATAGAGACCAAGATTGTGTAATTTGGATAAGTACAACTCAAGTTATGGTTAAAACACCACAGGTAGGTCAAACTGCCCTGTTTTGGGTGCTTGCTCCAGACTGTCCACGCTTGGAGCGTAGGATCCACGCTTGAAGCGTAGACCCACTGTCCCATTAATCTCCTCTACGCTTGAAGCGTAGATTTCTACGCTTGAAGCGTAGAGAATCTGACGTTTCAGCACCTGTCGCTTAGAAACCTCATAACTTGGGCTACGGTGCTCCGATTTGAGCGCGGTTTGAACCCACGCGTAAATAATGAAAAATCCTATAAGATAATGGACAAATGGAGACTGTAATAAATGAAATGAAAGTATGGTATTAAGCTTTAATTATGTTATTCCGCAATGTATTATGGTTATGGTCACGCAATTGGGTAATTTTAATTCGGCCTGCTTTAAAAGAAAAATTTAACCGGATTTAATTGCACCAATGTGATTGTAACTGCGCTTAATATCATAAGTCAATGTTAACAAACCGGTTCTAGAACGGGGTGTTACATTTTATGGTATCAAAGCAGTTTTGTAGGGAAACTTGTGGACTATTGTTATATGTGTTTAGTGTTTAATGCTTTGTAGTTGTTTTGGTACTCTTGATGATTATTGCATTTGTGATCACTTAGTGTGAGCCTGATCAACTCATTTCTGGGTGTAACTTGTGTAGTGTCATGACGAGGAACCGGAATAACGCCGAAGCATCGAATGCAAACGCTCAGCCAGATCCTGTTTTGGCTGCTTTGGTTAGGCCACGAGGTGGTCGTGGGGCAACAGTTGGGCAGCCGGATCCTATAGTTGAAACCCTGGCAGCTGTGCACAGGGAGTTGGAAGTTAGTCGTCGAGCTAACGAAAATCTACTCAAAACAAATGAGGACACGCGGAATGCTATGACCGCAATGATGAACGAGCTGAGGGCGATGAGGGGTGCTAGACCCGAGAACCGGCAACCCTCTCCTCCTCCTCACACTGCCACGCCTACTCCACCTGCTCAAAATGAAGAAGACGGAGCGGGTAATAATGAGGGTGAAGCGAGTCACCACTCAGGTAGTCATAGCCATCACACTGAGATGAGTCAACCGCATGCAGAACAGGTTGATGAGCACGAAGCCGAAGAAAGAAGATTAATGGCTTTCAGAAAACATAAACCTCCTTCTTTTAAAGGAGAATATGACCCTATGGTGGCAGCGAAATGGCTCCAAGCTATGGAGAAGATTTTCAGGGTTATGAGATGCCCCGATGCATTGAAATTGGTCTACTCCGTTTACATGTTGGAAGAGGAAGCGGAGGATTGGTGGACTAATACTGTGCAGCCTTTAGAAGCTGAAGGCCGGGAAATTACATGGCGATTGTTTGAGACGCTGTTCTTGGACAACTATTTTCCTAGGGAGGCTAGGGAAAGGAAGCAGAATGAGTACAACGATTTGAAGCAAGGGTCAATGTCTATTGATCAATATTTTGCCAAGTTCAATGAATTGGTGAAATATGCAAATTATGGGAGAGCCTTACCCTCTTCAGCTGAGATGACCTCCAAGTTTCAGTGGGGTCTGAATGAGAAGATGTCTCGGAAGATGTCAAACTGTGACATCCGCGAGTTCAGCCGGTTTGTGAACCAGTGCCGGAAGGTAGAAGAGGTATATGGTGTGTCCAGTACCAAGAAGCCTTCTGAGGCCCAAGCACCTACTGCCAATAAAGCAACGGGCTCGGGTTATTGGAAGAATAAAAAGATGAAAGATAAGAAGCTGAGTGTGAACAACCCAGCAGATATATTCAAGAAGCCGGGGACTCAGAAGAATTTTGTTGATAGAGGACCTCCTCCTAAGTGTAAAGGATGTGGGATTGAGCATAGAGGCCAGTGTGCCACCGGTGAAATAATCTGTTATAAATGTGGAAGGCCCGGCCATTACTCAAGACAGTGTCCTCAGAATGAAGTGAGGACTATGGCAGTTCAAGCTGCGGCTGTTCCTGTTTCTGTTGTTCCACCTATGATAGAGGCACAGACGGTTGGTAGGGTATATACCATGGACCGTCGGCAATCAGAAAAGGCTCCAAATCTTGTGAAAGGTATAATTTATATTGATAATATGGACATTGAAGTTTTGTTTGACTCAGGAGCTACACACTCCTGTATGTCTGATTTTATGGCCTTTGAGCTAAACTTGCAAATGTACGACATTTCTCCTCCAATGAAAGTGGTGACTGCTACTGGAGAGAAGTGTTACACATCAGTGTTATGCAAGGATGTGGAATTTAAATATGAAGGCCGAGATTATGTGCTGGATTTTATTTGTTTGCCGATGATCAGTCTTCAAGTTATCTTGGGAATGGATTGGTTATCAAAGAACTGTGCTATGATAGACTGCTGTGGAAAAAGAATTGTGCTCTCTGCTGATGATTCTGCTACTAGTTCTTCCCCATATCTATCTGTGCTGCAGGTTAGAAAGGCTTTGAGGGCCGGGGCATTGGGATATGTCTTTGTGGGGGGTTTAGTGGGTGGAAGTCATGAGGAGATTGACAATATTCCCGTGGTGAAGGAGTTTGTGGATGTGTTTCCGGATGAGATTCCGCAGCTTCCACCGCACAGAGAGATTGAGTTCACCATAGATTTGTTGCCTGGTGTGAGACCCATTTCTCTAGCTCCATATCGGATGTCACCACCGGAATTAGCCGAGTTAAAGAAACATATTGAGGAGCTTTCGGCTAAGCAGTTTATTAGGCCTAGTGTGTCCCCGTGGGGAGCACCAGTGATATTTGTTAAGAAGAAGGACGGTAGCATTAGATTGTGCACTGATTACCGTCAGTTGAATAAGGTTACTATTAAGAACAAGTATCCTCTCCCTCGCATAGATGATTTGCTTGATCAGTTGAGGGGTACTTGTGTATTTTCGAAAATTGATTTGAGGTCAGGTTATCATCAGATCCGAATTAAGCAGGAAGATATTCCGAAGACTGCTTTTCGACCTAGATATGGACATTATGAGTATCAGGTAATTCCATTTGGACTCACTAATGCTCCGGCGGTGTTTATGGATTATATGAATCGTATTTCAAGCCGTTTCTGGATCAATTCGT